>JAPERM010000180.1:0-61298 GCA_030411635.1 Fusarium sp. MBC 119
CCTTATTATATCTCTACTACCTTGCCCCTACTTTCCACCTACTTTTTAACCTATTTTCTAACCCTTACCTACTTTTAACCCCAACCTTAGACTACCTAGACCTTAGAGTTATAGCTATCCACATCATGGCTGCAAACTGCTCTGGTTTAGTAGGTAGTCAAATCTTTCAATCAGAAGATCTGCCAATTTACCAAAGAGGCTGGACAGTGATCGTCTGTCTCTCATCCGCCGCGGTTTTCTTTTCCATTTTAGCCAACTTGCAGTATTATTTCGGCAATGGTTGCAAGCTTCGGCGCAGTGGCCTTCCCAATGTTTACTAGAGGGGTCCTGGATAAGAGGACTGTTCCTAGATATTTGATCAAACTAACTGCAGGGCCAAGCTTTTGTTTGATTAGCATAGGATATCTATCATATACCTATTCCTACTTGGTACATTTTAGTTAGCTGCCTGCATTAAATTGTACGGATCATAGAATTTAAATAGTACTAGATTATTTGAACGATTTACGACAACTGTAAATGCTTTATTCTATTCTATTGTAGTGCTCAAGGCTCAAATTCTTGGACGTATGTTACCTCCCAGTCTCTGCTCGTTCATGTTAAGTGTGAGTAAAGATAGAGGTATATAACTGCAACCATGCCTTGTAGGGATGCGGGCTGCTTGTCAACAGTTACTGTAAGCTTACTGATGGAGAATATCAAAGCGTGTAGAGCAGAAAGGTTATGTGTTCACTTATCCATTCATTTATCCAGTTAGCCTTGGGAGACATGTCTTGTCTAGTGAACATGACTGGCTAAGACAATGGGATGGTATGAACGAGTCTAGTAACAGCTTTGTAATTGAGTCATCAACGTAGTAGAGCTAGATCTAGCCTATAGTGTCAGTCTTCGCGAGCAATAATAGGACGGCCCTGTGCCGAGCCGTGCCGAGCCGTTTCCGTCTCCGGCCCGTCGGGAATAAAACGGAAACCCAATTCACCTCGTAACAGGCCTTATGATGCAAGATACCTTGTATTGCACCATCGTGGTAGAAATCAGAGCATAGCGGTAGGTTTTAACTTGATGATAGGTTTGTACCAATCAATCAATATTCATCCTTAAAAGCACCGAGCCTTTCCATATGGTTCTCGCTACCATCAGTATTCTTTGATTACTCCGCTTTCTTCAATTACACAATTTCTTTCCAATGCCCGCCATGATGAAACACATAGGTCTATCAGTTCTTTTGGCTGTTAGTGGGCTTGCAAGCATGGTGTCCGCCAGCTGGCAATTCCGGACAAGGCCGGAGCTCAATGTTCCTACTCTCAACATCACTGTTCCAGCAGACCACGATTCAGTGGAGAAGGGTTACATCTTTGTGGCCCCTTACGAAGGTTTTGCTGAAGGCCATGAAGGGCCTGTTCAACCTGGGGCATATATCTATCGTGATGATGGAGAGCTTGTCTGGTCTGGCGTTGGCTACCATGCTGGCTGGGTTGCCAATTTTGTGCCAGACGTTTGGAATGGCAAACCGCATCTGCGTGCGTTCCAGGGCAGACTCGATGGGGTTCGCGGGAGAATGTATGGCTTTCACACGTTACTTGGAAGCGACTACAAAGTCGCTAAGGTTGTAGGCGCGGGATCACACAGACTTGTCTCAGCCCACGAGTTTCGATTGGTCGATGGAAAGTCGGCATTGGTGGAGGGACCAATTCCCAGGGCCGTGTCTCTCAAACCATGGGGAGGCCAGGATGATCAGAACTGGATAGCCTCTGCAGGATTCCAAGGTAAGCCCTTACTCAAACGTAGAAAAATGGTACTAACATGTTACAGAGGTGGATATCGAGACCGGCGACGTTCTTTTCGAATGGCAAAGCCTGGACCATGTCGATCCCAAATGTGAGTACTTTGTTTCATTGTCGAACCCAAGTTGACATTCATCTCCCTAGACAGTGCCTTTCCCCTTGACTTTGGGGAGGGTCTCCCGGGTACGGGCCGGAACGAAACCGACGCTTGGAACTATTTCTTTATCAACAGTGTGGACAAAGATGATGAAGGACATTACCTCTTGTCGGCTCGAAATGTAGCTGCGGTTTTCAAAATCAACGGAACGAGCGGCGAGGTCATCTGGCAACTTGGAGGCTTTCATGGCGGCTCATCCTTTGACATACCTGAAGAAGATCGCTTTGCTTTTCAGCACCACGCCCGCTTCCGTGGTCGGTCTACGAGCGGGAACCTCGAATACATATCCTTGTTTGATAACGGCGCACACTCCGCCCCCATCAAGACGCACCCTTATTCCCGAGCAAGGATTTTTGAGTTAGATCATAACAAGGGCACTGCAAAGGCAATTAAAACCTTCGATGCTCCGGATGGGCTCTCGGCTCGCACGCAAGGAAGCGTTCAAATCCTTCCAAAGGGAAACGTTTTCGTCAATTGGGGCCAAGCCGGTGCTATAACCGAATATAACGCGGATGGAAAGGTTTTGTTCCATAGCTATGTCGACTCTGCTCCTCAGTCTTTGGTACAGAGTTATCGAGGGTTCAGAGCCAACTGGACTGGCACACCGAGCGAGGAGCCTGCTATTATTGCTCTCCAGGGCGAAGGTGGATCAGGAGTTGATGTATTTGTCTCCTGGAATGGAGATACTGAGACGCAGACTTGGAGGTTCTTTGGTCGGCTTCCAACGCAGTCACAGGATCAATTCATTTCAGAGGTGAAGCGAGAGGGCTTTGAGACACATGCCTACTTTGCCGACTTTTCGGCGGAACAAGAGATCGTCTTCACCGCCGAAAGCGTGGACTTAAACAACAACGTGCTGCGCCGCACTAGAACTGTTTCTGTATCAGCTGATCTGAGCTCTAAGCCAGCGTTAGATTTGTGGTCTGTGTTTAGGCCTATTGAACTTTAAAGAGGTTTTTCTACTTTACTCTTAATATTTCTTGAGATCAGTAAAATGGTTAGTAAAGTGAAGTGAAGGTTTGAGATTGATCAAAATGCGTGGTCGATTCTACAGGTTGACTAGACTGACTTCCTTGATTCCCAGTCGCTAAATTGCTAAGTAGGCGAGGTATCTTAAACTCCCTGCTTTTTCTTCCCTGGCTCCAACTAACAAATCTTGTCGGCGATGCCTTCTTCCTCAAAATCTTGCGCAACTCCGCGCCGAACTGAGGAAAGTGATGCCAGGATTCGTGGTGGATTAGAGTAGGGATATTAGCCTGGAGCTGTCTGAAGAGCTTGGCAGCATCTCTACCTCCCATCGTAATCTGGAGAGGCTCTTCTTTGCCCGGGAAAGGGACGTGTGCGTCTCCAAGGCTCATGATAGCGACGACAATGTGGAACTCCTTGCTGACCTGTCTATGCTCTAGCATTAGAACTACATTCCCCGTGAAGTAGATGGCATTAGGTAATCTGTTAGGACTCTTTCCAAATGCCTTAACATGTAGGATAAACCCAGTGACTTCACCGCTAGGAATATAAGTATAGGGAACTCCCGTGATTTCCTATGCGGTGCCGTGGGAAGAAAAGTTCAATGTCTCCTATAGCTTGATGGCTGCCACTCTAGGTCTTAGAGTAAGACTTTAAGCCCCATTGGGTATTATGACAACTCGACGCCCGTTGAGTAACAGGCGCCCCTGATCATCGAGCTTATCGATATGGTCTTCGTGGCTAAAAAGAATGACATCTATGATAGGGAGATGATGCAATTTGAGTACTAGAGCCTCTTCAAACTTGTTAAATAGACGATCGGTCGCCTCAGGAGAAAATAAGGGTGTGATTTCGTATTCAGCTGGCGCTTCATTGAAAACAAGGTCCGTGAGGAAAGTCATATCTCTAATCTCGAGTACACCAGTCGCTGTTGTTATGTGCGTAATATACATAGGAGTCTTGAAATTGGATGGGGTTATTTTATATAAAGGCGCAAAGAATTAATATTACCTGGGGCTGAGTTGACTTATTGTTTGTTGTGATTCCATCTCCTGTCAACATGCCAGACCAGACATACTTTGTCTCTATAGACTGCACGGCCGAATTTTCTTAATACTATTACTATTCTCTCTATTTTTATAACACTAAGCCCGATAGACAAGCAAATACTTCTAAGATTGTGAAACCTGGCGTTTGTAATTTTGTCAAAAGGTCCTCGACGCCATCGCTAACACTAGGGTTTAAATTAGTAGTGCTGCAGCCTTATCCGGATGTCAGGGGGTTGTATTCCCATCCTTCTAATTAAATCCTACTTCTTTGACCTAGCTTTGCTAAGCTACACTAGTATAGCACGAACTATTCTACCCTTATAACTCTTACTTTAGACAAAAGTTTTTCTTCTTTTATCTCTTTAACTACTATAACTATTTATAAAGGCTATCTCCCTCCGTAACTGGTTTACTTCTTCTTCAGTATAGTCTTGTAACTCAACCATATAGCGGCTAATTTCCGCTCTCTTATTGGCCTTGTATCCCTGCCATGACGCCCCTGACGGGTTGTGGCACTCAAAGAGATAAGCTTATTTTATGAATGGTTTGCCTGCCGCTCTTCTCAACGGTTGAACGTCTAGTTATGAAGGCGTAACCTCTTGTAGCAGCAGCCTGGGCATTGATCGTTCTGAACAGTACATCGCGTGACTTGCATTCTTCTTCTGGAGGAAGGCAATCCTTGTTGAATGATGATGGCGTGTTCATCAAAGAGGATACTGCTGGGCGTCGTTGGTATTCGAGCAGAAAGCCAAAACGGCATGGTATCATTAGTGCCTCAGGCAGTTTGCGCAGTACGGACTACAATCGGGCCATTTGATGACCCGACGGACTTGGCACCTCGCCCGTAACGTATAGCAATCTGCATTTTTGCCAAGATTAGACTACTGCTGCGCCGCATCCTTTGGCGGCAAAAATAACATAACCTGACGAATTGCAGATTCCTCTGCTCTGATTAAGTAATAAAGCCACGTCTCGTATGACGGAACTCGCTTAGCCCCTGATTTCATAAAGGACAGCCATTTTCCTTTCTGAATAATCTTTTTCCAATAACAAGACAACACAGTTACGGTACTTCACCACGAATACGTTCCGCACTACCGTACTTAATCCTGTTCCAAACCACAGACAATATGCGCACCGCAGTCTACACCACCTTATTTGCTTTTATTGCTCGTGGCCTCGCGGGCGAAGAGACAATCACAGTGTCTGACCTTTCCATCCACAAGCAAGGCACCCCGGCTGGTCTCAAGATCGAAAGTGTGTCGTTCAAGGTCAACGGTATTGACGCCGACAACCTCGACTGCTCGGCAACAAGCGTTGCATACCCCGAACCTGATGAACTCCGGCCATGTGGTGAAACTCATTACTCGTTTACGCTCTGGGCTGGCGAAAAAGAAGAGTTTCGCATCATGGTCTACCATGATGTCGGAGACACGTATGTCAACCCGTTGCTCTCTAAGTACTGCTGCTAATTAACCAGCCATGCCGACTATCGAGGATGGTCTGATGTCCTTACCGTCTGTAAAGACAACTATGCGACCGGCCCGCTCGACCAAATTTGTACTCAGGATAAGCCTGTAACATTTCAGATTGATGGACCAGTTGGCCTGCGTCCTGATCTGTGATGTAGCCCCCACTATTGAAGTTAGGGGTATCAGATCAAAAATCAAAAATGTTTATATAGCGTAGTGAGATATATTTACATCGTCATTATTAACTAGAAGCAAAAGCCACTCTTGCACGGCGAATTTGCTGGCCTTACTCTACTGACTAAGGTTGGATATATCGATAGTCTATCGTAAGTAGTTGTCGGACAGTAGATCCACTAGAGCTACTTAGGTGAGGCCTCTGGACCGCCGGCCTTTAGCTTTGAGTCCCTTCGCAAGCTCCGTGCCTTTGAGCATGGGGTCTTGCATGGCCTGTGGTAAGGGGGATTACTGATCTGCAGTATTCTATTTAGCTGGTAATATAATAATGTGGACTAGGTGTCTCTTGAACTCCTGTTTCCTTTCTCTAACCACTAATATACATAGTCTATAAGCAAGTGTCACTAACCAGTCACGATTGTAGAGACTAGAGACAGTGAATACGATAACACGATTGGCCAATATAATAAATACAAGGGCCAGTCGGCATATGCCCTTATAATTTCATCCAGAAGTCCGCTTGTTTCTGTCGCCTTTTGATTTCTCGCGACGCGAACACAAGCATGCCGCCAACAACTAGAGTACTTCCTGAAAAGACCTGAGCCCCAATATACGCACCCCCACGAGCAGAAATAATGGCACCCGAAACTGGCGATCCAAGCAAAGCCCCAATTCCCACAGCAGCGGAGATGATGCCCAGCCGTGCCCCTATTTTTGACGCATCCGAGTTGATAACAGTAACCACGGCGAGGAAAAGAGATTGAACACCACCCACAGCCAGACTGTAGAACGTTGTCCAGATATAAAGCCCAGAAGTCGAGTGTACTGGGATCCAAGTGTACATACTTAGAGCAGCGGCAAACAAAAATGCTGTAAATACATTCATCGTGCCAACATACCGCGCGATCAAGCTTGGAAGCAGGCGGGCTATGAATCCGATTCCATTAAGAACGAGAGTGAGATTCAGAGAGTCTGTGTATGAGAGTCCTTGCTTTTCTCGGGCGTAGGAGCTGAGAAAAAAGAACGGAAAGAAGACGCCCAAGAAAGACTAATTTCAGTTAGACATCCCCGTCTTGCCTCGTGGAAGGCCAGTCAAGATAGAAAGACTTACAATGAAGGCTCCAACAAGGTACAAGGTGAACTCAGCCTCCCTGAATACAGTCCAGTCCACGATAGGCGCTGATCGTTTAGACCGTGGTCTCGGCTTCCCACACGCCAAAGCAAGGGCAAATGTTCCTAGCTGTATAAAGCCAATGGCCCGCATTGTCCATCCAAAACCAATAGTTGGTAGTAGTGCTCTCGCCATACTGGGGTAAACAAGGCCTCCTGTCGTACTTCCACATGCTGCTATTCCCATAACAAGGGGGAGCTTTCTCTGGAAGTATGTGGTAATTAGAGTCATCATCGGGGTCAGAAGCAGTCCATTGCCAAGGCCAGTACACAAGCCTTGCGCAAGGAGAATCTGCCAATAGTTACGGCCGAGAGAGGTCATAAATGTCCCAAAGACGACAAAAATCGCCCCAAGAATAGTTGTGCTACGAAAATAGCCAGCATCTGTTAGACGGCCACTGATGATCCCCATGAAAAAGAGTAAGAAGACAGCTAAAGAGCCTATCCATGAGATATCAGAGCGCGAGCGATGCATGATCGAAATGTAATAACTTTGGAAAACGCCGAAAGATATAATAACGCCCCTGCAGAGTCATTAGCTCAAATTGTACAGCTTCGGGTCGTTTAGATCAGCGAACCAAGTGTTCATGATGGTGAGAAAACAAGCTAGGACTTTCAGAAGCTCGATGATTAGTGTTGTAAGATTATAGTATCGCGGGTAATTCGCCTACCAGCCATCCATGCATCCCAGCCTCCATCTGGTGGCGTACTTGTTGGCTCGATTGTGTCAGCAGGCTCATTACTTGAAGCCGGGCTTGCAGCGATGGTTGATTGTGAATCTGCCCGCGTTTCATATGCTTGTCGAGAAGTTAAGGAATGACTGTTCTCTTCGTCATTTATTGTCGGTTCCATCTCGTTCAGGTCGTTTGATCGTAGGTGTATAGCCGATCTTGATACTATGGTTGTCGTTGATTTCTTGACGTGCCGAAAATAAACAAAGCTGGCTGGTGATAGAAATCTTGTGTCAGAAGTTAGAACAGGTGACTCTGAACCAAGTGTACCTGTTTATTTAATTGTGCTCAAAGAGAGAAGTGGTGTTGGTTATAGCTACACGGTCATACTTCGCTACACAATCTCATTGCGGATCTAAACTCAAAGCAGTTACAAAACCCGACCATTTCTAAGCTTTAGACCTGACTAATATTGCTAGTGAACAATCCTTTAAAGGTAGACCTAGGCGAGACTTCGGTAATACGATGAGACTACCATAGTACAAGGCTTTATCAATTATTATTAATTTTAGTTCGTCCCTTTTTACCTCTTCATGACGTTCATGTTTCCTGAAACACGCCTGAGTGATCGTTTCCACCAGATGACCTCAGCTGATGTTCAAGCTACGGGGCAGAGTACACATTTTTGACTGGCGTGACTATGCCAGATAATCGACGAATGGCATGAGCTACAGTGGTGTATTCAAGCTGAATATGTTGTTTTGGATATGATGCTTCGAACCTGGCTGTCAAGGCCACACTTACTGTATTCTTTCGCATAGTACCTCAACGCTCGTCAACAATGCCGTTCGTGGTCTTAGCCCGTACAGTGAATTATGCGGGGAACGCTAGTGACTACAGCGTGGCGAAAATACCCTTTATTACCCTGAGGGGCTATACCGGTACTCCTCTGCCGGTAGAGTGGGGCTATCATATGTATTGAAGGCTTACCCTGAACCAAGCCAGATGATAATTGCAAAACACGTTTAATCTGGTGTCTCTGGTAATTATAGTTCTTATTAAGTATTAGAATAATGTATAAAAAAATAAATAAAAAAATACATATTAAAAAGGTTTCTAAAAGTGTCCTTGTGTTAATAATAGGTTGAACTACCGGGGGGCGTTATGACATTCCGTTGATTTAGGTTTTATGTGTTACTGTTTATAAAGAATAGAACAGTTCTAACTGGCTGAAACAAAGGAGCGGATCTATTAGCTAATCCAAGCGGAGAAGCATATCTTATCTTCCTATCAGCTCTATCTTATCACCTATCAATAGCAGAGATTGGACACATCACGTGCTATCACATACCTAGGCTTAGCAGAATAAACTCATTCCCGTAGTCCAGCTCCAGGTACACACACCCCTGCATAGTCTAAACAGCTCACGTAGAAACATATGACTACTAGAATTCATTAATACCCTAGATCTCCTTTGTAGCCTTAAGCTATAATCTGAACCCTTAGTTGATTTCTACAGCTCTTCCAGGCTTGAGCCAGCGAACGTTTGATAAAACACCCTCCTCCTCAAACTCTTTCTTCAGCTCCTCCTCATGTTGAGTAAAATGATCCCAAGACTCGTAGTGCATAGGCACTAATACATCAGCCTTGGTTTCGCGGAAAAGACGAGCAGCTTGGCGGCCATCCATAGTGATCTGAAGGACTTCATCCGGGCGGCCAGGCTGTCCTTCGCTATTGATCCCAGGGAATGAAGCCTTACCAAGATTCATGAGGGCCACAGCGATGTGATACTTCTCAGACATCTTGGCCAGCTCCTCAACATACACAGTATCTCCAGTAAAGTAGATGGCGTAAGGGCGTCCGTCGGGGGCAATACCGAAATCTTCAGTATGGATGATGAATCCAACGCACTCTTGGCCTGGCCAATGCTTGCAAGGTGTGGCAGTAATATGAAAGTCTTTTCCCGCGATGCGAACATCTTTTTCCTCCCAGTCTATAAAACCGAGAACGCTGGGACGCGGAGCAAGGTTCTTTGCACCATCTTGGGTGGTGACAACGTGACGACCATCAAGAAGCTGACGACCCAACTCGTCAAGGTTATCGGGGTGGTTTTCGTGGCTCAAGAGAACGGCGTCAATATGGGGAAGTTCGTTCATCTTGACTGCTGGATCATCATGGACCTTGAGTGGCTCGCGACCGGGTTCAGTTGACCACTCCGAGCCAGCAGGGGAAAAGAAGGGATCGGTGAGAAATGTGATGCCGTCAATGTCGAGGATTGCCGTGGCAGTTCCGATATGAGTGATGTTCACTTTACTGTTGAATGTAGAAGTAGCCATAGTTGCCGAATTGTAAATCTTTTCACAGAAAGAAGTGAATCGAGACGGTACTGGAGTAGTCGAGTAACTCAGAAGATGGTATAGAGGAGTCCATTTATATTGGTAAGATTGTCAAGATGGGAATGGAGAACAACTATTGACACATTGACTCCGCTGCTGATCGGAACCGACCTTCCTCTTTACCATAGGCCCATAGTCAAGTGAATATTGTTTCCAACCAGTGTGATTTCAAATCACACGAAAGATTATTAAGTTTTGAGATTTGATGAGGCGTCAATGCCAATGCAGAATTCTTGCAAACTTTTGCCGAAGACTATTAAGCAAAGTTTCGATGAAGGCGAAAGAACCTGGCCAAAGAGCAAGATCCACTAACTCAACTGGTACTAACTCGACATAAAACTTGATCAATGACAAACCCCACTAAGCTATAAAGGGATGCAAAACCCGAGCAAAACAATACCCCACAAACTAGCTCACTCGATGACAAACCTTCACTTCTACTTGTCTACAAGACATTTGACTGGAAGGGTTTTGTTACCCTTCTAAGCATCGTGCATTCGTCTCTCGTCCAGAGCATACGGTAGGAATACTGACTGACTCTCGCTACTTGCTTCACGACCGGGAGCCTTGGCAAAGCTGCTGACAGATGCTGCAGTTTTCCCTGTTCGTCATCACCCAGTGCGATGAAAGTCCGCAAGAAAACTCTGTGCCGTACCTGTCGGAAACGCAAAGTACGAGTTAGTTTACTCCATTTCCGCTCCTTTGCACGTATCAGACAGCACATCGCGCTATTTATGGCATTATCATTGACTGGCCTGGTCATTTAGTGTGATGGAAGGCGACCCGCCTGCTCCCAGTGTCTCACTAGCGGTCGCTCTTGTGACGGTTACCCTGATGCACTATTTGTGCCATGGCAATCGAGTTCGGGCTTAGGACAGACAAAGACGGAGCCCAAACCGAAACAGGTTTCCAATAAGATTTCATCGACTACACATCCACCATCCTTGAACAATCTCATCAGCCGTCAGACTAAGACCCCTAATGCCTGCCCCATTTACCCATGTCTAACGGATCCTTGGGAGAATACAATCTCATTAATCATTGGGAATTATGTCCCTTATCGCGAGGCCTCTGCCGATATTACGGATATCGTCCCACAATCACCGCGAATATGTGGCTCGTGGGTCACAGCGCTTCCAGAACTAGCTGCTGGGTCCAGCGGCACACTTGGTGAATGCCTTACCTCTGCCATGAACGCCTTGGCCCTATCCATCACCTCTTACAGAACTGGAAAGAGATTGACCCAGCCCATCTCATTGTCTTACGGACATGCTCTTCGACTGTTACAGCACGACCTGCATTCGTCCAAGAGCTGTTATAAGGCCGAACAAGTAGCGGCTGTCATGTGCATTGCGTTACTTGAGGTAAGAGTGTGCAACTCATGTTTATTCGACCTTTTTGGTATTCTTGTTTCCTCTGTGTTGATCGCTTTATTAACCTTTCGAGTTTTGGTAATTAGGTATCCTCACCAACAAGTCCCAATAGCTGGCTTGTTCACATCCAGGGTGTTGGTGAATTACTTCGACTATCTTCGCCTGAGCTCTTCAGTACAGGCATTCAACACAAATTATTTATTGGAATAAGGCCACTGCTCGTAAGTTGAGTGTGGAGGAAGAGATCTGTCATTCTCCTGTCCTCTTTACTGATCCATTTCGTAGGTTATCCAAGCATTCATGTCCCGAAAGGCTACATTCTTGGCAGAGGATGGCTGGACTCGAGAGCCATTCCAGCATCATCAGCCATCCCCTTTGCAGAGCCTATTGAGCATAGCTGCATCCATACCCGAAGTCCTGGAGAGGATTGATACCCTGGAAAGCGAACCCGCCGCCATAGCAGCAAACGCAGCCAAAACATATCTGACCCAGCTGATGAAGATTAAAATGAGGTTCGAAACGTGGGCCAATTCTTTTGCAAGAGACTCACCAGGGCCTTTGTATTGGTACCAGATTCAGGACCAGGACATTGAGTGTCATGATGATATGCTGTCGTTTCCCAGCCTGAGTACAGCTAACGCCCTGACCCATTTGTGGTCGTTTCAAATTATCTGCATGTCGCGCATCCAGGATCTGCTGGCAAGGTTTCCTGAATTGAATGGGTTCGAAATCATCGTGTCTAGAGCTGCAATACGAAGTTCATGCATTGAACTGAGCGCAAAGATACTCCAAAGCATGAAATTTCTGATTAAACAAGATTTCATGCTATATGGACGATTCTCAACAGGGTTCCCACTAAACACAGCCTATCAGGCGCTTTCTGCCGACGCAGAGGGAAGAAATATACTTCGGAATCTTGAAACATCGGTTATGAAACACATTGATATCGATGTCAACTCGTTCTCGAGCAAGACTCCCACTACTAGAGAAGCGAATGTCCATCGTGGAACGATGCAAGCAAGCCAGGTTTCAAACGATGAGACCACCTTAGCAACCCAGTAATTATTGATGGCATATGATCGGTTAGGCAGATATGAGTCAATGCCGAATACATCAGGTGGTGCTTGGAGTCCTATTGCTTATAGCGTCTATATAAATTGTATCTCTTGTCAATATCGGAAGGAGTGCGTCGCGGCTAAGTTTACTTGTCTCAGAATTGACTTAGTAAATGTAACGAAAGTTCAGGTTCTTAGTGTCCGTAAGGTCATCAAAAGCGTTCACCGGAGATTGGTCCTGGGCGTAGGGACCGTCCTTCTTGTCGTTCTGACGCTTCAAGTGCCATCAAAAAGCAGCAATGATAACGAAAAGCAGACTATGGCATCCAAGATGAGTAGAAAACACGATCAAGTATCGAAGGGTATCGTATGACAGAAAGACTTGGGGACCTGCAGAAGTAGGATGTGAGTGAATGCGTGCAAGGTAAGGTAGGAAATGAGGACCTACCGATAGCTGCGGCTGTCGCCCAAGACACGAAGTTGGCTGCCACCACGGCTGCCTTCTTTAGTTGCCCGGCGATGTATAAGCTGATTATAGATAAATTAAGAGTCTAAGCAGATTAGAATAAGAGGATAATTCATTAAGTTGTTTTTCCCTCTTTAACCCTGCTCTAATTTACATTATAGACAAGGCCCATGCTATAATTGCTCTGAAAATCAGTTCCCCGTCATGGGGTGCATCGATAGACTGAAGACCTGCCTTGAGTCCAGGACGAAGCGAGGAGGAAGGATCATCTGTAGCCACAAACAAACGGGAAAGGTTCTGATCCATCTCTGGGTGACCTTGAAAAGTGAGTATCTGGTTACTGTCTGATAGCAGAATCTCATTGTTAGGAGCCAGATAGGAAAGTCGAGGGCCACTATCTGTCACCACGATTTCATGGTTTTTATGAATACCCTTAGAAAGTTAGTCCTCTCTTTCTGATCTCCGGAAGTTGGTACGTCATACTAGTGCTCTGGCATTGAAGAACTTTGCACCATCGGGGGTCAACGAGATATTCTCAACGCCAATCTAGAGTTTCAATCAGCATTATGAATCTTTTGGGATGAGAAAACTCTTACGCAATGGCCTCTCTCTGACCTACTTAATGAGCCACCAAGCGCTAGGGCAATCGCTTGCTGGCCCCAGCATATACCTAGAATCTTAGGCTTTGCACGATTCGTGGTGGCGAGCTTGATGTAGTCCAAGGTGTCCATCACCCATGAGGGCTTGTTTTCATGCAGTAAATTGAAAGGTCCTCCAGTGAGAATGACTAATTCATGGGTATCCGGGTCCGGAAAGGCGTCACCCTGGATCGGAGCGTGAACATTGATTTCAGCATTGGGTTTCGACTGAAGGACAAGTTCCGAGATCCTATCAATCATGGGCTTACCACCAGTTTCTTCGATGAGAAAGTTCTGTAGGATAGCGACACGGAATTTTGGGTGGGTCATGATGGCAGAAAGATCAATGGGGGAAAACTTGTGCAAGTGAAGGATACACGCTCGTTTTAAGAAAGGGTAGAGCTAATCTATATGAGTGGTTTACGCATTGTGGAGCCATGCATTTACATCTTAGTCACTGTTACTAGAGCTTAAACGAGGGAATGTGGAATGTGAACCCACCTCCGTTGCTTAGCTCACACCCCAACCCAGGGTCTTTAGGAGGTCACCCAAGCTAAAACGATATCGATTTTGGGCGGGGCGTGAAATGAAGGACTTGAAATTTCTATCTGTGACGCGTATCTATTCACCGTTTTGTGCGGGTTGGCTTTGTCATTTATGATGTTATCCGGTCTCAACTTTTCGGTGGACACCTAAAGCCCACAATCAACTATTGAAGGTATTTGCAGACACTCTCTTCCTTTGCCAGAGCTTCGATCACATCGCTAAAATACCCAACTACATAATCCGCCGCGTCTTCATCTAAAACTTGACTAGAAACTGTCATGGTGATCGTCAATGAGGTTCCATTAGGGATGACAAGCACGTTGGCCGTGTTGGATGGTTGATTCGGCAGACTGCACAAGCCCGTTGCGCAGTCTTTTCCATCAAAACGACAAGTCGGATCCTCATTGTTGGCGAAGTTCTGGAACCGTACGAAACTGCCGAATTTGGTTCCGGGCTCCCACGACGTGCAGTTACGTGCGATTTCACCGAGACCAAGGTTTTCAACAGACATGGTTTTAACATGCTGTTGCTGGACTTGATAGAGTAGATTCTGTTTGTCAGGTTGTGAAGGGAAGTGCACGCGCACAGGGATGATGTTGAGGCATGGACCGACAATGCGATCTTCATGAGTTATCCCGAGTCCTCGACCATGTACGACCTGGCCAAAAACAACATCGTTCAGGGTATTGCCTCCCTGCTTGGGGGTAAACAACCGAGAGACTGTGATTGCCCATGCAAGTTTGACCAACGTAGCCATTGTGGTATTAGCTGGTGGAGAGACGGGCGCAGTCTCTGCCCTTGCTGTCACGCCTCTGGGCTGTTCCCGGTCGCTCATAAACTTGGGACTCTTCGCCTCCAACTCGAAAACTTTTCGATCCAGCCTGGTCATCGGGGTATTTTCTAGTACATTCTTCCACACACTGTAGGTCTCGGGCGTTCTCTTGGCCCAGACATGGCGTATGTGGTCTGAGAACTGAGCACAAGGTGGAATCGCACCTGCGCTGTATGCAGAGCTGATATCGTTACAGATGATACTCAGTGACATACCATCAAATAGAGCATGAGGTAATCGCAAGGCTAAGAACTTGCTTGAGTCCCTCATCGTCAAAAGCTGTATCTGAAATCCCGGTTCACCATCGATGGGTGCTCCCGTGGCAAGAGAATCATCTGCGCAATGTCTGTCTAGATCATCGACGTCTGAATAGTGCACAAAATTGATCGGCACCTTTCGGAGGGTCAGCTGGATGATCGACTTGTCGTCATTCGTGTAGAAAACAGTCCGTAGGATGGAGTGCTTCTGGACAAGTGCGTCGCATGCAGTTAGTAGGCGTTTCTCATCAACCCTGTTAGGAAGCGAGATCCATAGATATCGGTTGTAGAAGTTGAAGAGTGCCATGACTTGGAACTCAGTCGTGGGACTTACTTCCACAACGTTATTAACGATTTCTTGCGGGACATGACTCGCGAGTTTATCATGAATAACCCTGACTACATTTGTGACCGGCGCAGTCAGTTCATGAGGGTTTGGCTGTCTCATGGGGACCTTAGCGGCAACTCCGCTTTGTGAAGAACAGGCTGAAGCAATTTTGGAAATAGTCTGGTGGGTGAATATGTTGGCGACGGTCAAGTGTATGCATTTTCGTCTGGCAAGCGTAGAAGCAACCATCGCCGAGATTGAATCTCCCCCAAGACCAAAAAAGTTACCATTCATGGGAATCAACCCTGGGTCAAGATTGAGAGCTTGGCCAATGATATGTTGGATTTCTCGATCATGTGCAGTGATAGGGACCTCTTCGGAGTCGACAGTTCTGGTTCTCAATTGATACACATGTAGTGTATCCAGTAGATGGCTTGTGGATTGCTCCTGGAGTAGACGGCGATTGATCTTCCCTGACAAGCTGAGAGGGACATGCCTGATAGGAATGAAGTATGAAGGAAGCATATAAGTGGGAAGCATCTCTCTGAGAGAAGTATCCAATGATTCAATAATCGAGTAAAAAGAGTCGTTTGGGGACTCGATCAACTCCAGATCACTAACCTCATATTCATCGTTTAAGGTCTGATCCCAGTCTCCCTCTCCCTGAGGGGCGATGAATGCAACCAAAGAGACTCTGTTATTCTGGTGTACAATCTTGATGCACTCAACAGCAGCAGCCTTGATGGACGCACATACAGAGGTGATACAGTGTTCGACTTCCCCTACTTCAAGTCTCTGACCGTGCAGTTTTACCTGATCGTCTTTCCTTCCGAGGAACTGGAATGATCCATCAGGTGTCTGTCTGACCAGATCGCCCGTCTTGTACATCCTCCCAGAGTGGGAGCGGACCTGTGGGAGCCAGGAAGGATTTTTGATGAAGACCTGGCCTGTTTTTTCTCGATCATTGAGATAGCCAGATGACACGACAGAGCCTTCGACGATGAGCTCACCAACTGTGCCAATGGGGACCAGACGGTTGTGGTCTGTAGGGTCAGCAACCCAAGAGACAGCTCCAAAGCTCTGGCCAATGCTAGAATGATGAGTGTCAGGTAAGATTCGCCCGATGTGTGAGATGACAGTACACTCTGCGGGCGCATACATAGCAAACAATTTCAGCCTATCCGCCCATATGTCCACAATTTGTGTTGTAAGTGGCTCACCACAAGAGCCTAGAATCTCCAACGTAGGCACATCTGAAGGATCAAACAGGTTGATTACAGAAGGAGTCAAGAGTGCCCATGTCACCTTGAGGTCATCTGCTGCTTTTGCAGGATTGCCTATTCGATCTTCCTCGCGGGGAATACAGACACAAGCCCCAGCTGCAAGAGTAAACAGTATTTCGCCAATGCTAATGTCAAATGCAAACGACGCGAAGTGAAAGACGCGACTCTTGGGGGTTAACATGCCGTGTTCATGCATGACGGCTGCGCTTGTGGCGATAGCACAATGCGGAAGCACAATGCCTTTAGGAAGTCCTGTAGATCCTGAACTGAAAACGACGCATGCGGGGGCATCCAGATTCGGAGTCACGATCGACGCAGAGTGCTCGGATATCGCGGCATATCCATTGAGATCCTCTGTAAAGGCTTTGGGTTCGAAGACGGTGACAGGAAGTGAGAGCTTGTCACTGATGACGCGATGTTCCTTGAAGGAAACGAGTATCCTGGCATCGATCATGGAGCACATAGTTCGCAACCTCTGAATAGGGTGCGAAAGGTCGAGAAGTACAAAGGCAGCTCCAGTTCTGAGAACTGCTAACATGATGACTGGAACCCAAGGTGACCGGTTCAATAGAAGTGGTACGAATTGGCCATGCTTGACGCCTTGGCTTGTCAAAAGATGTGCAAACCAATTAGAATAGTCTTCAAGTTGCTTGTATGTCAAATCCAGATCGTGGGAGTGAATAGCAAGTGCTTCAGGTTGAGAAATGCATAGTTGTTGAATCCGATCATGGATGCAAGTGCCCACAGACTTCGGAAGGGAGTGATTCCATTCTTTCAACTTGGCCATATCCTGCGGAGGGACTAGGCTGACATCTGCAATTCGCATAAAGTCTGAAGTCAAGAGCTGTTGTATAACATGCGATAGTTGACCAAGAAGATCACGCCCGGCGTCTGGTGTCATGACATGAGAGTCAAATGCTGCTTTGAGTGTAACTCGACCCTTTTCTGGGCGGCATGTCAAGACCATCGGATAACTAGCAAAGGCCTTGGCGTTCTCGGCGGAGGAAGCTGAGCCAGTTGATGTTCTGAAAATTGATGACTCGATTCTCTGCTCATACGGTTGCACAACAAGTAGATTCTGAAAGTTGCATGCCTCAGCAGCCTCTCGGCCAAGCTGTCGGATGCGTGACAATCCAGTCTGTTCGTGAGGCATCATATAAATAAACTGGTCTTGGATCTGTGCCAAGCCCTCATGTACGGACTTCTCTGTTGGCAGTTTGATTCGCACAGGCAGAGTCGCCAAGGTCGGTCCGCTGAGCTGATCAATTCCATCGACATTGGCATTTCGACCGCTGACTGTGGCTCCAAACACGACGTCGTCGCTCCCCGTCTGATGCCATAGATAGATAGCCCACGCTAGACGTAGAATTGAGGAAAGTGTAAACTTGGTAGAGATCTCAGGCTCAGTTTGCAGGCCATGCTCTATAACTACCTTCTCAGTCGCAAGTCCCGGTCTTGAAGCACTAGCTGGGTAATGTTCCGTCTGAAGGCCAGAGAACTCTTGACGCCAAAACCCCTCAGTGACACTTTCATCTCTTTGGAGAAGATGTTGAACAAATGGACTGAATGGCTGCACATGAAGTGTTACCTCCGAGTAAGCGCGCTCAACTTGCGTCATGATCAGATCTAGAGACCACTCATCAAACAGAGAATGATGTATGTCGAGCCGAAAGGATTCTTGGCTGACATAAAACTGGACGAGGGGACCTTGGTTGACATCAATCTCAGTCGAATGACTGGTGACATTGGTGACAGTCTTCCACGGCATGTCAGTTCTGACGACTACCTGGAAGATACCGTGTGGCGTTTGCACGACTCTAGTCCGAAGGATCGGATTGTTCAGCCAGACCGTCTTCCAAGTATTTTCGAATTTCTGAGGTTCGAGAAGCTCGGTCAATTGCCACGTATAGCTACCAATATACGCAGTGGGATCTTGAGTCGTCAATGCTATCAAGCCCTGCTGCATGTGGGTGCAGGGATATACATCCTCGACCTCATCAATAGACAAGCCAGTCCCTTCAATGATTCCTTCAAGTGTGGTCTGAGGGTTATCCAGTAATGAAAAGGGGGTAGGTATCGCTGATGACAAGTGGCTTTTGTCATTGATCAGGACTGACGCCATCTCTGACAGGGTGGATGACTTGAAGATATCAGACACGGAGATGATGAAACCATCTTCACGAAGACTGCCTGCCATCTTGATTGCCGCCATTGAGTCTCCGCCGCGACGAAAGAAACAGTCGTGACGAGAGATGCTTGCATCCGTAACACCCAGCACCTTAGCCCAAATCTGAGCAAGGGACTTCTCTCTGGGTGTGGTCGGTACCTGGTCAGTACTCAAATCAAGTCCATTAAGTTCGCTCTTCTCAGCATTCGACAATGCTCTTACGGCTGTTTCATTCAAGATGAGTCGATTCAGCTTGCCTGATGTTGTGAGTGGCATATGCTGTAAAAAGATGAAACAAGATGGAACCATATACGTCGGCAGGCTACCCAAAAGATGTCTCTCGAGAGCTTCTTTCAGACTGTCCATATCCTTCAACTGCTCTGTCACCATTTGAGACGGCCCAAGTGTCTCTCGGGATGTATCATAACCTAGAAAAGCTACAAGCTTGGTAGATTCGCGAGCTTTCACGGCAACAGCAGCGGTATGGAGAAACCCGGCCTCGTTGACTTGAACACATGCCGCAATGTGATGCTCAACCGCCGTCAGTTCGAGTCGTTGTCCATTAATCTTGACTTGGTGATCTCTTCTTCCGACGAGTTGCAGAGATCCGTCGAGATTATACCGCACCAGGTCGCCCGTACGAAAGGTCGGCTTCCCAGGATGATGGTCGCCAGATTGTTCATTGATTCTCTTCTTCCAAGCTGGGTTCGACGTGAAGGTTTGATCAGTTCGCTTCGTATCGTTTAAGTAGCCACGTGAGACAGAAAGACCCTCGATGGCCAGCTCCCCCAGTGCACCAATTGGTGCGAGTTTGTCTGGTTGGTCAATTGCAATAACCCATAATCTTGATCCGCATCCATAGCCTATATTGGCTGGCGAATAACCCGGCTTGATGTCTGATGCCAACGCTGCGATGCCGGTGCTCTCGCTAACACCATAAGCATTATAGAGTCGTACATGTTTGGCCCACGTAGATATGTGACTCTCTGTCATAGGTTCGCCTCCGAGAATCAATCCTCGAAGGCTCGGGCATGCAGCAGGAGTCAGGGTACTTGCCATGGATGGTGTCAGGCTTGCCAAGTTGATAGAATGACGATCGATGAACCCAGCAAGGTTGTTCAGACGTTCATCTTCGGAGGGAATACAGACACAGCCTCCAAATATGAGTGTGATGAGCGTATCGCGGTTGCTCACATCAAAGGAATATGATGCAAACTGTAGCATCCTCGTTGTGGTGTCGACTTGAAGTACTCTACCATTTGCCATGGCCATGTTGTGGAATGCAGAGTGCTCCGTGATGATGCCCTTTGGTACACCCGTTGTTCCAGAGGTGAAGGTGACGTACATCGCGTTTGATATGTTTGTGTCTAACGTCGGTGATGGAGGCTCGTCGTCCAGTGGTATCGACTGCAGAAGTTCTCTGACCGCGTCACCGACTGCAACAACCTCAAAGGCGAGCTCTCCGGCAAGCGAGCTATACTTTGGCAAGCATACTGCAACGATAGGACTCATTGATGATCGTAGGCTGCGAAGATAATGTATTGGATGGGAAGGATTGACGAAGAAATAAGCACCGCCCGCCTTCAAAACACCCAGCTGCGTAACAATAGCCCATTTGGACTTGTCGAAGACGAGGGGCACGAAAACCTCTGGGCCGACACCAAGCTGTCGAAGCCATATGGCCAGACCTGAAGATAGCCGGTCCAACTCTTGATAAGTCAACTCTCCATCCCATGCCAATACAGCGATGGAATTTGGCTGTATGGCGCTTCTCTGGGAGATGACCTGGTGTATGGGACGTGCTGACGGGGTTTCTGTGTCTGATGCACGGTTCCATTGAGCGAGACGGTTGATATCTGCATCACTGCATATGTCGAGAACTTCAATCTGGGAGTCGATGTGGAAGACTATCTCCTCCATAGCCTTGATAACTGTTGTAGCAATCATTTCGGATAAATCAGACGAGAAAATCGAGGGGTCGTAGTGAATTCCAATGCCAGAGAAATGTGTCTCTGGTCTCTGGGAGACGAAGGCGCCGAAAGCGAACTACATGACAAGTGTCAATGCTACATGATCCTTCTCCATATTCTTAGGGACAATTAATTACCTCTTCGAGGTCGTCAAACTGTATATCGTGGTGAGTATCGTGACCGTCGTTGACATATACAACAGAATTGGCCCCCCAAAATGTCTTGATATTCTCCACGACTGGTTCGGCAGGGCGTATATCGAAAAGGCTTCGAACAGGCTGTGAAGGCGACACATAGCAGTAATAACTCCTTCAGTCCAAATGTCAGTGCTGTCAGTAGATGAATAATTTGGGCTACGTACCTATTAGGACTCAGGCCGCTAAACCACACATCATCAGAACCAGTATAACTCCGAAGACAAAGAGACCAGGCGGCCTGGAGAAGATTCAAGTGGCTTTTACGCTCCTTCTGTAACCATCCATCAAGGGTCTTGCTGCTCAGGCTTGTGGATGATACATGGACCGTGGCCAGTTGTGTGTCTTTCTCTTGAAAGTCCAGAGGAAGATCAGTGCGTGGTACAGGAAGCGGCGACACCGCTGCAGGGGGAGCCATGGTGAGCGCTCTTTGACACAGAAAACTCAGGACTTTACTGATGAGATGAGAATTTTAGATAGTGTAACACGAGCGTACACTGGTATACACCTATGGCTCTAAAGCTATCCATTAAGTCACGAAACCCTTTTAAAAGATCCCCTGTGCGTCTAAAGATCACCTAATGATGGTGCTCGTCGAATTGTACGTACCGCGATGCTGACCTTGTTGACGCGCTCACGGCCAAGTCAATGCAGTGCAACAACGTAGTGATGGCGTGAATCTAGCCGATACTACCCCGGGGTAAGTTGTTGAAGAGGCAAAGCGCCCCAAGATCCAAACGCCTTAGGGGTCCTGCTTGCCCGCAGAATATGATGATCCCGATACCTGACTTCCATAGATGAGAGTGTGGGGATTCAGGCTGTTTGTTCGAAGCTAAAAGATGTCCGAAAACGGTGAGTTCCGAGCCTCCTGCCAAAGAGTTGACAGTGGATATTGATTCACGTCGAAACAGCAAAACAACTCAACCATCCCGCTAAGCACCAGTCTAGGAAGTCATCCTCCTGTCCACTACGGAGTGAAAATGATATCCTGTAGAATTCATGCCGATGTTGTCGTGCTGGCAAGATACTACTGCGTTTACAACCGATAGGCTAAGAGCAAACATGACGATAACCCTGAAGTGGAGTTAGCTTGTATGCTCAAACATTGGGGGACCACATTTACTGTAACATATCGCGGTACTGGTCAGTGCAATACTCGATCATACATCAATACGAACCACTCTTCACCTAACCTTCGTGATTGCGTCATGCAGACTAGGAAAGTGTTCATGATAGTTCCTGTACACAGTGTACAACGAGTCAGATTGAGTCACGACCCTCCAGTCTCACTAAGCTTATATAGTATTAGCCGCTAGCAGCATCTGCCGTGCGGGCCGCATCGGCCCGTCTCAGGGGCAGCAACAAGCGCTTACTCATACTAGGATATGAGATATGCGAGCCACTCAGAGAGAATGCGTATGTCAACAATGTCTTCGGGCGAGCCTCCCGTCAGTACCTGCTAAGCCAGATATGGTCAACCGGTGATTCCGGCACTAGTAAGCATAGCGGAGATTCAGGCCTAGAGGTTGGGGCCGTTGAGGTGGAGTCGTGTGGACTTTAGAGTTTCTCCTGCCAAGGATGGCCTCTTCTTCCTTGAACGGACTGTGGCGTGGGGGCAACAAATCAAGGTTTTTCGTGATCTGGCAATCCCGTAATCGGGCTGAGGATGCATGAGAGCGGTTCCTTTGATCGAGTTCTGTTGCAGACAAAGGTAGCCCGAAATCGGGGCAGGTTTGAAACTACCTTAGCTCGTAATGTCAAAGACCAGACGGTTTGCCTTCTGTGTTACGCCTTGTCGTGTTCTGTGTCTTTTTGCCTAAGCTTTGACAATTATGTGCGGAATCAGTGCTTTTCTAAGCCACCCTGGCGAGTCCGGGTCACCTGTGGTAAATGGTGAAGCCAAGCATGTGACAGCTGAACTGGAGGCCAGCCTGGATCTTATTGCCCATCGTGGACCAGATGCTCGTGGCCGTTGGTTTAGTGACGACAACAATGTTGGTAAGTCTTCTTGTTCCATATCGCTGTTGATGTATCCTACAGACAGATGGCTAAACTTTGTTGACAGGTCTTGGCCATGTTCGATTATCGATCATCGACCTTAGCCCTAGCGGCAATCAGCCGTTCCATGACGAGCAAGGCGGTATTCATGCCGTTGTGAACGGTGAACTTTATGACTACGAGCGTTACAAAGCCCAGTTATCTAGCGAGTTCAATTTTGTTGGTAACAGCGACTGCGAGATCGTCATTGCTTTGTACAAACACTATGGCCTCTCCTTCATCTCACATTTAAGAGGAGAGTTTGCCTTTGTCCTGTGGGACGCAAACAGGCAACAGCTTATTGCAGCCAGAGACAGATATGGAATCAAGTCTCTGTACTATACAGTCCACCAAAACAAGCTATTGGTGGCAACTGAGATCAAGTCATTCCTGGCGTTTGGACTCCATCCCGAATGGTGTGTCCGGACTTTGCGAGACCAAAGTTGGAGAGTTGATTCATCCACTTTCTTCAAAGGCGTGCACAAGGTATGATGCACACTAGAGAATACCTTCGTCGCTTCTCTGACACACTGCAGGTTCTTCCGGGACATTACCTGACATGCCGGCCCAATGAACAGGAAATGCAGAAGCCGTACTGGGATATCGAGTATCCTGACAAGGTTAGAGATCTCCACCACACTTCACCAGTCCTGAATATTAACCGATGGTCTAGTTCTCCAAAGATGCGCGATCTGAGGAAGAGATTACCAAGGGAGTGCGGGAGCGTCTTCTTGAAGCTATCAAGATCCGTTTGAAAGCAGATGTTCCCGTTGCTGTCTACCTTAGCGGCGGTATCGACTCATCCTCAGTTGCTGGAATGGTGGCCCATCTCATGAAACAGGGCACCAAGTTGGGTAACGAAGCCAACTCAGTTCCGTCCAACATGAAATGCTACACTGTTCAGTTTGACGAGGATAGTGGTGCCGATGAGTCTGGTATGTTCAATTATAACAGTCATCCTAGCTTCATTGCTGACAGGCTCCAGAAATTGCGAGACGCACAGCCGAGTGGTTGGGTGTCGATATCCATCTCGTCAAGATGGATGAAGAGGCTCTCGCAGCGCGTTTTGAGGATACGACTTGGAACAGTGAAGTTCCTCTTCCTGATCTGAATGGAATGGGCAGGTTGGCATTGGCAGAGGCGGTGCACTCTCAGGGTATCAAGGTTGTCATTACTGGTAAGCAAGCTTTTTGTTGAAAGACCCATAGGCTAGGATAACTCTAATACTTGCGTAGGTGAGGGTTCTGACGAGCATTTTGGAGGCTATGATGCCTTTCGAGCTGACTCGCTCAGCGAACCTGACCATTCATGGCCAGCTATCATGACAAACGCTGAACGTGAGGAAGCATACCAGGCGGCTAGTGGACAAGCTAAATGTGGAATCTTTGGTGATTTTACGGCCAAGGTGCCAGTTTCGACGAGACGTATGTTCAATTACAGTCACGTCACCAGTTCCATCGCGAGAGTTGGTAGTCTACCATTTTCAGACTGGACCGAGGTTCATGGGGACAGCACGCCTGAGACGAGTCTGATTGAAGGCTTTGACGGACGTGTTCGGGAAAACATAATGAAGCGGTGGCATCCCGTCCACACTGCTCATTACATGTTTGTGAAGACCTTCATGCCTCACTTTATCCTGAGATATAATGGAGACAACATCGACATGGTTCATCAAGTCGAAAGCCGTTGTCCCTTCCTGGATCATCATCTTACAGAATATGTCAACAACGTTCCGCCCAGTCTGAAGATGAGGTACAACGCGAAAGACAAGTCTTTCCGCGAGAAGTATATCCTCCGGGAAGCTGTCAAGCCTTATGTGACCGAAGAGGTTTACAATATGAGTAAGAAAGCCTACATGGGCCCCAGGAAGTTCTGGCCAGGTGGGCCGCTACACAGAAAGATTAGGGAGCTAATCACAAAGGAAAACGTGGAGAAGTTGGGTTTTTTGGACTGGGAAGCTACTCAAGATGCTGTGAATGGAGCTTTTGTCGAGCAGGAGGCCTTGGCGCTTCGTCGCACTATTACTGTGGCACAGTTTATTGTTCTAGGGCAGCGCTTTGGAGTCAAACCAGCGGGTGGAAAGTAACTTAGGTTGTATCCCATGCAGGCTGCGCCTTACTGGAAGAATAGGTCTGTCCAACTACTAAGTAAATACTTCGTATCACGTAGTTCCAGTGCTATATGTTAATTGCAGCTTAGAGTCCGACCGAGAAGCTTGCTTGAACTACCTGTCTAGATGAAAGTTATGTTGAAGATGGTCTTTCATATATCTTGTTGCATACCACACATCATGCCCTTGGTCTCAAATCAAGTTTACGGTCTTAGGGGCTACAGATAAGTCATTCAACTACATATCTGGGACTGTTATAAATATACGCACTGCCTCTTGAGTCTGCTGCTTTAGAAGATATGCAAGATTTTTGAAGATAAACCATTCCTTGTAAGGCCCTTGCATCACACAGTGGTACCATCGCAGTCACCTGACTATATGGTATTTGCAGTAAGGTTACAAGACAATCGCATGACAAGAAATGACTCCATCACCAAAAAGCAGCAACTCTTACTTCAATACTTTCCCTTGCCTCAGCGCGTTCATCCTGATCGACCAGCTCAAACGCGCTATGAATAGCTCCCCCAACGCCAAGATCAGACGCTCGTTCACCTCCTTCCAGTGGCGCTCTTGCATGTGATTCCATCTCGTTGTCAAACAGCTGGATAACCAAGACGTCAGAAGGCTGTTGCTTTGAGATAAAATGCCAGTCATGAGACTTCTTTTCCTTATCCCGTGGAGCATAGGCAAGATAGCTTTGTGTCTGATATGTTTCATCATCTCTCCGAGCGTTCTGAACTTGTTCGTTCGTGCCATTGGACTTGGGGACATTAAGGTCGATGATGCGTGACAAGTGAGCAGGAATGCGGTGATCCGTGGGCTCACGCTGATCAGAAGGCACATAATCAGATTTGGGAAAAGAAGCAGCGGATGATAGAGCGAGAGGATCGCGGTGGACCATCTTCAAGGGCCGCCATATAGAAAAGAGAGCGAAGTGAGGAATATCTTGGTCGCCGTCTTGATTTCCTCGATAGTGATCCTTGAGTTCATCCCACTGAACACCAGACTCAAGCAATTTGTTTTCTGCCTCGATGACCCTTTCAGCCGCCGATGCCACTTCGCTATGGTATTGGCGAATGTGGTACCTCGCGCCCTTGGGGGTGCAATCTAAATGCACCTTGGGGGCTGGACATACACCATCTTTTGCCGAGTTTCCAAAAATGGGTGGAAACAGGTGAGATGTATCAACATCACCACAAGGTTGCTCATCTTCTGTTTGCGTAGAAGCTTCGTTGCCCTCGCTATACAGTCTGTTTCGTACCACCGCAGCAGATACCACCGCCTTCTTGCACCCCGTCAAGTTTTCTACAAAAGACTGCACTTCGGGGAAGTATATGTCACGGAGTAGTTGCTCATTGTTCCAACTTGTACGATTGTATGGAGCTGAATGAAGGGCTGAATGGTGTCTGCGAGCGGTGAAACCGTGGATCGAAAGTTTGTATGGCGAGTCGTCTCCAAGATCCAAAGACGGTTTCAAGTCGGTGAGAGGTAGAGTGACCACATCACCAAATTCGGATAGAGATGGAAGCAAATACGCCTCTTTACTTGGTTTTGGCGTAGCCCCTCGTGTAAGGTAGCGGAACTTCCCCAAGTGAGGCGTGGTTGCAGTGGCCATTGCAAGCGATAATTTAGAATAAGAGCTTTGACTGCGATTGTTACATCAGGAAAGAGAGTTTCAAGATTTGGGTATGATGAAATGAAGGTTCGCAGCGAATGTCTACATAAGGCTGTTCATAGTTTACGTGGGCATCATAATCCTTCTCTCCGATATCGCATTTGTCCGCCCGACTGGCAGTGCAATTACTGGCCTGTGCAGATACTGTACGATCGTTGCAAATTTTCGAGCCATCTCGTTAAACATGTTGATGCAGACTGAGAACCGTCGGATTGAGAAGAAACGTCCCCGGTTCCCCGTAAAGCCGGCCGGGGTCTTGTTCAATCCGGAAGCCCCGAATGCAGCCCCACGATGCTAACAATACCCTCATCCCAAGGCGTGATTATGCAAAGGATTCTCACCTTGTTCTTGGGGTTACGTGGCAATGGCAGGGCGTTCAACCTGTCATCTATTTACCCCCTGCTGTTACGACATCGTTCATCGATAGGTTCCTGCGGCATTTGTATATGGCAGATTAGGTAGCATGCATATGCACTACATTTAGATCCAAATCGAAGAGGACCCTTGACGTGGTTGCGTATTCAGAGCTTGTTGGTGCGAAATTAGAAAGACAACAGTCGAAGCTTAGTTTCGGGTGTGGATCGTACTCGGGAATCCTTCCGTGTGGGCCTGGCTGATCTCACTCTCACGAGCTAGGCAGCGGCACATACATGGAGCGATCCACTAGGTATCTCTTCTCTCCATAGCAGTTCACGCTTCGGCCGACTCTCGCGGCTGGGTACCGTGCACTAGAAGCCAGGTGTGGGGGTCTCCATTCGTCTTAATCTGGTTTCGATCAACAATAGAAAGCTTTGACTGTTGAGAATATTCTACCCACATTTGTTCGAAAGGCGTTTCTTTCTGCCGGTCATCTTGAAAACATCTCATCAGGAAAGCTATGCCTTTGTTCCTATTTGTTCGACACCTTTGAGAACCTTAACCTTTCGCCTATACTCCCACTTTCACTTCCATATTGCGACATGGCTCGGATTCTCATTACAGGATCTACCGACGGCTTCGGCTTCGAATCAGCCCGTCAGCTGATTGAGCGTAAGCATGAGGTCTATCTTCATGCCCGAAGCCAAGAGCGTGCCGAAGAAGTCAAGGCAAAATGCCCCGGAGCTGCCGGTGTCCTGATTGCCGACTTGACAACTGTTGCAGAGACGCGCAAGCTTGCTGAGGAAGCAAACGCGATTGGCACTTTTGACGCTGTTTTTCTTAATGCTGGACTTTTCCACGGTCCTTTCCGCAAATCCGACCTTGGCTTGCCAGCAAGCGTCTTCGTCAATGTCGTCGCACCTTACATCCTCGCCTGTCTCCTCAAGCAACCCAAGCGCCTTATCTTTATCGCTTCCATCCTCCACCATGAAGCAAAGACGGACCTCAAGGACATCTTTTGGCTAGAGCGTGGAGAGAAGGGCTGGGACGAGTTTGCAGCATACTGCGACGCTAAATTCCACATTGTTCTTCTCTCCAACGCCGTGGCAAGGCGATTTAAAAACACCTCAGTCATTGCTGTTCATCCTGGCTATGTTCCCACCAAGCTTGCGGGCCCAGAAGCTCCTGGTAAGCTTGAGGATGGTGTCGAGACATATGTCATGCTGGCTGAAGGTGATTACGACACGAGTCTCTCTGGTGTCTACTTTGATCCCAAGAAGGAGAGAGCTCAACCTCATGCTCAGACAGCGGACCAAGATCTGCAAGAATCTGTCGTCAGATCTCTTGAGGACCTCGTTGGCCTGAAGTTGGAGGCTTCCAAAGCATAGGAGGCTGAAACATTCGAAATAAATACAACTCATGCTTCCCAAATTGCACTTTTTCATGACTTGTGACCATGAAGAGTTTTGTCTTCGCGTACTGGCTGATAGATAGTGAAATGATACTATATGCCATTATCTTGTTTATACTCTAAGGTCTAAATTTGTCTGTATCGAATCTGTAAGAAGAGGCGAAAACGTAAACCATTCCCAAGGGGACCTTATATATAAAGCGAGACCTAACATCTGAGAATGTGAGGAATCTATCGAAGCCCGAGATGCACCAAATTAATTGATAAACAAAGGAAGTAGTGGTCGAACAATTTATGTGGATGAGCTAATTACTTGATGTTTTCTTGAATGGTGCGTTATTGCGCTGAGGATGGCGTATTCTTGATATATGTGTAACCTTGATCTGGACAAAAAATTGTAGAAATTTATTGGATCAATGAGCTACTTCTCTATTGACGTTATTCTCCAGAAACCCCCAAAACTAGACTCTAGATGATTGTCCTAATATGCAGCCGCCAAGGTTCTGGCGCAATGCCTTTGCAAATCGTGGAATAGAATATTACAAGAAATTTACCCTCATCTCTAGGCAATTGGCGCATAGAAGCTGAACAAGCCGTGAGGATCATACTCCTTCTTAAGGCTTTGTAGGCGGCTTTGTCTCCAGCTTTCACTACCATACCACTGTTCAGGGCCCTCGTCGCCGTAGGCATAGTTGACATACGTAGGGACATGTTCACGTCCGGTTCCCTCGTGAAGAATCTGTCGGATCTTGTTCCCCAACTGAGCGGCCTTCTTATCCAGATCAGCACCGCCAGGCATGTAGGTGATCAATGGCCCGACAAGGATATTCTGATCACGATGCGCATAAGCAGTGGTCTTGGAATCAACAGACTTGACACCCTCGGTAGAGTATCCGTCGAAAGTGACCAAGGAATTATTAAAGGCAGAGTCGCCACGGATGTTCTTAGCAAAGAAGTCAAAGGCCTTCTTTTGCGCCGCGGCGTTGAATGTCTCGAGGTAAATAGGGAACCGGGGGTTCATGGCCCCATTCTTCTGGCAGGGTCCGTCTGTCGTGGTCACACCGACCCACTTGGCAAGATCAGTGTAGACGCCCTTCTGCGTGTCGACAGAGACAGGGCCCAGCTTGTGGAAAGGAGCTGTATAGATAGAGTCGACGCCCTCAACACCTTCTTGCATGAGAAGAATCTGAACGATTGGCTAAAGATGGTCAGACAGCTGCAAAGAACTTATATAGAAATAGTATAAGGATGAACTCACGCCAGTAGGATCGACATCAGGCAGGTTAAACCAGTAGGACCAGTTGATCACATCGGTGGGCTGGGTGCCATTCTTGAGGATGTACTTGTTGGTAATCTCGTAAAGCTCCTCGACCTTGTCGCCCTTAAAGGTCATAATCTCAAAAGCCCAATTCTTGTACTCGACATCGTAGATTTTAGATGTGACAGAGGTGACAATGCCAAAGTTGTGGCCAGCTCCCTTTAGGCCCCACCAAAGCTCGGAGTTAGAGTCAACTGTAACAAGTGTACCGTTAGATAGTACAATGTTCATCCGCTCGAACTGGTCAGCGATAAGTCCGTGGCGACCCTGAAGCCAGCCGTGGCCACCGCCCAAAGCGGGGCCAAGATAGCTAACACATTCACAGCATCCAGTGACTATCGAAGTCAATCAGTATTCTTGGCACCCTTTTACCTTGGTTCCTTATAGGGCTGTAATTTCACTCACCAGTCTGCTTGCCAGAGTCCCAGAGAGTGTGCGTCACCAGCTTAGACTTAGTTCCACCTGCAATTGTGACAGACTTTCCATCCTTGGCGATTTTGACACCACTGAGTTGGTCCAAATAGATCTCAATACCTTGGGTCATCTTTCCCAGACTGGTAATAGCTCCATGCGCACTGTTGTAGGCCAAGAATGGCAATTTCTTCTTATTCGCGAATTTCACCTAATGAGCGGTATTAGCCGAATGTCATTGGTTCATCCGCTCGCTTGGGGGTGACCAGGGCATCTGGATCATATGCGGGAAATGCATGGAACGCAGGGAAAGAGATATTCCAATGCCGGAAAAAGAAACCATTGGCATGTCAAAAAGAAATGACAGAAACAAAGAAAGAAGAAAAATTATAGATAGAAAACCAGAACTCACCGTCTCGACAACATCATTCTCGGTGCCAGGAACAACAACAATATTCACAGTCGGCACGTCAAGGTTAGACCAGCGAGTAGAAGCTGTCTCGAATTCATCCGAGCCCGGATAGTAGACCTTTGCAGAGCTGGAAAGCTCCTTGCTAAGCGCCTTGTAGTCAACATCGCGAGCCCAGAGGCTCTGGCAGGCTGAGGTAGCAGCCAACGTGGCTACGGCGGTGACTACTTGCAGACGCATGATGACTTGTCGGCAATAGGTCGATCACTACGGGTAAGTTGTTGCAATTGGGGGTCGAGATGGATTTATTAATTCGTCGTCAAACATTGGTGCAATCCTTCCGGTCTCGCGTAGTTTCCCATTACTCCTTAACCTTTACCGCTTTTCATGACTAGCGATTAATTCTCTGCTGAGCTGACTGTCTACGGGCCGTGCCGAAGTTCCCGTTGTTGGCCAGGAATCTTAGCGCTGAACCGGCGTCCGAAGGAACTCGGCATCGAAGTAAGCAAAGCCCCCTATTGAAGGATTGGGATGCTGGAAAACAAAGGAAATTTTTTAAAAGACTACAAGGGTTGCAAAAGACTTCCTTAGCCCGTCTCAAATTCACTCATGGCTAGTTAGCAAGGTTTGTTTCAGTGTTGAGCTAAATCATTATGTCAGGGATGTTCTTCCTTACCTATGGGGCATGTCTTCGTGTCAAGCTTTTGCATCCCTGCGGCTTACACGGCCACTCACTACTTTGGTCTTGAGAAGTAAAGATCAGCGGGATGCATGTAAGATCTAATCCAAGACATAGATGCACAAGAAGGTAGCCACACGGTGCGTGATAGACGGGGCGAACACTATGTACTCATCTCCACCGGCCGGATAGTCTTAGATCCATTGACTAGGGTCCTGGCAGATGCTTTGCCGTAGTAGATTTGTGCGAGGTAATCCCGTAGCGCCACTTCTCATTAACCTTGCTCTCATTCTCCGTGGTCAGAATTCGGTTGTTCCACTCACATAAGCTTTCGTGTCGTACCCTTGATACTGCATGTCGTATGGCATGGCAGCGGATCTTGTTTTACTCTTGTATACAACGTAACGTGCAACGAAAGCTGGGGGTAGATAGAGAACGTCTCCATATGAGTGAAGTTTACGGATCGCGGGTGGACGGATGAACGGATAGACGGATGAGCTTGTTATGCTGGGAGAAATATCCCTCGAATCTTTCAACTCCACAACAGCCACGATAATACGTAATTCTTTTGGTAAATCGTAATTCACAGCCTTGGAACGCCGGTCCGACCAACTGCACGCTCTCGGTTTCTCGTAACCTCCTCCTTTCCATTTTGCCGCTGACTCAACACCCATTCCGGGGCTTTTGCTCCTATACTACGAACTGAAATTCACGGCTCAAACTGGCCAGTCAGATTTAGTATGGCGGTTAATGGAATGGTTCACGCGCCCATTGGGGCCTTTGTAGATCACACTCGTCACCCAGTCAGTGAAACTACCTATCGTAACCGCCAAAAACATAGGCGTGCATATTCTGCTGCACCCTTATTGTACTCCTTGGTCTTGACTCGTGAAGTGTTTCCGCTTTGACCAACTTAGAAGACATTTGAGGAGTAATTGTCCGTGTGGCCCCTACCAACTACCTCGCGAGCTTCGTGATATGTTGAGGTGCCAAAGTTATAGTGAAGGTTTTAATATTATTGTCAATAGAATCAGTCATTTCTACTACACTAGTGTTATAGTTTCAATGGCTAGATCACCGAAAGTCTTCCACTTCATCATGGTCGTTAATTGTTCTGCCTTGAAGTCTATTTTACTAGCTTACATGGATGATGACCTAAACCTTTATTAACAAGGCAGCCTACTGGTCGTTTATTCTTTTTATTTTTTTGCCGGCACGACGCTCCCGAAGGCCTGCGAGCGCGTGTTATTCTAGGCTCTCTGGCTCGGCAGTTGCTATGGACGATTAGAAAGCTGACTATGATATTGGAGGACTCTTTTATTAAGGATCCTCTAATCTTCGTTTTGGATGGAATACTCTGCTTGCTGAAGGGCCCCCTTAACCCTACTTATAGGGCTTAATTTGTTCTGGACGGATTAGATCAATATTATGAAAACTAGATAGAAGATATGACTTGCTTATAAGAGATCTAGGTAATCTTTCTACTCTTTGTTTATCTATTAGTCAGATAAGAGGCAGGAAATGTACTGGTACTTTGCTCTGAATATTTTATAAAATCGAATGTGATTTCTATCCCGGATAATAATCCTAATATGGCAGAGTTTATATAAATAGAGCTAGAAAAGCGTGTCGAGTTTAGGAGGTTAAGAGTAGGGGAACTATTAAAGGTTTGGAGATTCTAGAGGCTCTTTTAAAGAGGGCTTAAGCCTTAAGGTATATCTCTGTGGGTGATTCTCTTAATTAACTCACTCTGTATAGTAACTATAGACAAATCTATTTGTTATACTCTAGCTAGCCTCCTGAGGGATCTTCTAGGTATCTTCTCTCGCATTTTAGAATAGTCGATGGGATTATTCGGAAAGGTGGACTAGTGGCGGATTCTTGAGCGTATCACTGCGGCTTCTAATTCCCTAATAATGGAAGAATTGCGACAAAGCTTGGGTGTGGTTCCATGAGATACTGACTAGAATTATAAGTTAATAATATAGAAGGTTTATAATCTAGCAGTTTAAGTACAATACTAATATAAAATATATCTACCCTAGTGACTGTATGACTAGCTGCCCAGGTAGAGGCTACAATGCGGTGGCAGGAGGAGGAGATGTTTGATTTATGCTGCTGGCTGTATAAATAGGGCTGAACTGATGGTTTCTGTAGTCAGAGGATCGGGGGGCATGGGACAGGTAGATCTGTCGCTACTGACCGATGCTATCGAATTGCTGTGTTGTTTGGATTTGCTTGAGAAGCTGTTGAGTTTTGTGAGTGTCGCTTCCTTGACCAACACCAGTGTAATACTCTAAACAGGGCGAGCAATGCAATAGTTCCAGCGCCAGGGGTGATACGGGTAATTTCTCCCGTGCTAAGTGCACTTAAGTGTTTGGGGCTGGCGTGCTCGTATCAACCGTTCCATCATTTCCGGTGATAGGGTGATATGCCGGCGGAAGCTGACGTCGTCGGTGGTAGAGCTCAGTTCTTAAACTGATTCGGACGTTTCGTAAATGTTAGTAAATCGTTCGCAGAAAGTGTTAAGGGTCTTGACAACTAGCAAGTACAAGTTGGTAGCACGATCGGAGATCTGAGAGTTGGATGATATATTGAGATAAGCAGTCTTTGGCTCGCCAGCGATGGCTTAGTCGGTGCAGGTAGTTGTGGTCATTGAATTCATCGGTCCAGGCGACACCCCCGCGTGAAGTGTGATAGATAAGATTGCGCATTGAGCCCAAGTCACACTATGGTAGGATGGTGGTCAAACCAATTCCCTGGCTCCTTATGCGAAGGTTAGTGTAGATTAAATCAGAATAAAGGTATTCTTCTTAAGAGTTCACGGATCACACTTGCCAGTACTAAACATCAGCTCATTCCGCTGACTGGACATAGGAAAAGTGTGGTTCCATCTGGTAGAATTAAGTATGATCACAATATAATTGCTCTTGTGTGGTGCTTGATAACAGATTACCTGTAATCCACTGCCAAGCTCTGTTGATAAGTGACGAATTCGTTAAGATGATACGGTAGAATGGGCCAATAGTAGAGAACCAACTTTGGAGGGGGACTGTGCGGGGAAGAAACCTTCCATTTTATTCATCATCATCATCAACAGTTCAATCTCACTCGCACTTATTAATTTTTATACCGGATATAACTTCTGTACATCCTAAGAATGTCTGCTCGTCCGACCGTGGCAATCGCCGGTGCGAGTGGTAACCTCGGTGCTAAAGTTACCAAGGCCTTCCTTCAACCACCATTTCGCGACAGGTTTTCTGACATCATCGTCCTCGCACGCAACCGCTCACCCAACGTCGACAATCTCGTAGAGCAAGGCGCATCGTTACGTCTATACGCCGAGGATAACTTGAGGGAGGCACTAGCTGGAGTTGATGTCCTGATCAACACGTGCGTCTAATTCAGTCTGGTGTGAGCGGAACTGACATAGCTTGTCGTTCAGTGTGGGCCCCAGTGGCCATCACTTCAAAGAAGCCCTTCTTCGCAATATTCATGGATCTGATGTCAAGCTCTACTTCCCTTCCGAGTTCGGCGTCGACCATTATGTGCACGACTTTCCCCACGATGAGTGGGACGCCAAGAAGGCGCACTTCCAGCTAGCATCAGAGCTCATTCCCAACGTAACTATGTGTCGCGTCTATGCAGGCCTATTCCTCGAGGACTCCATTGGTCCGTGGTTCGGCTTCGATACCAAAAGAGGCAGATACGAAGCTGTGGGGGACCCTTCGCAGCAGACTTCCTACACAAGCATGTATGACGTTGGCAAGGCGCTCGCCATACTTGCATCTCAGCCAGTAGACACGGTACCACCCGAAGTGCATCTAAGCGGCGATAGCAAGTCCATGACTGAAATAGCAGAGCTTATGGAAGCGAATGGGGCAGGCTATATACACGTGACGAGCGTGCCGCTCGAGAGCTTCAAGGCTGGTGTCCTAGCGAGGCCATCGCCTACTCCAGAGCGGTACCTACGGTTCTTGATGGGAGAGGGCAAGATCCAGCACTCTGTCGGTGGGATAGGTAATCAGAACAATACAGTCCAGGTGACTGGGGGCTTATCGAGTTGGATTTCTATGTCGCAGATAGCAAAGGAGACGCATGGAAAACCATGGGCCGAAGCGGAATGGGAACTGCTGTAATTACTTGTGAAGTTAGCTAAGCTTAGGTAGTTACTATTGAGTGTAGGTTGTTCTTTGTTATGTAAGCTCAAGTCTCCGATTCCGCAGGAAGGCTTCATGTCCACATTGCACTAAGTTACGCCTTGAGCTGTAACACTGATGATGGGGATCTCATCACGTCGGCCGATTGGTGGTTGAGAATCGTGGTTGCTACTATGTGATGGTGCTGCCTTTTCAGAAGGTTTGCTTTAACTATTTGTGGCTGGTGCATTGCTACTACTGGTACTACCTTAGGCAGTATTACATCGGAAACCCTGGAATCAACACGACTAGTACCGGCTATACGATTTGAAGAGACGGAGTAGACTTTTGTGGTGATGCTGAGTTGCCCCCAACATGGAATTGCTGGTAGCCTGGGACATTTAGGAAATGGGCTTGGAATGTCGGACTTGATGCTGGACGTATATGTTGTCAGTCGGTACACATTCTGTTCATCTACCAGGTTTCCCTAAAAATGTATCACCTAGATGACTCCCCTGTCGCTATAGATACAAGATAGTTAGTTCAAGATCACCACTAGTCTTTTATTGCCTCTAGCTATTAGCATCACCCTGTTCTTAAAGTCTATACGGATAAACATATGCCAGTTGTTCCACTAACAGAGGATTTAGGCAAGACCGTAGGGTTTGCTAACACAGTTCATCCCCGACTAAATATAGATAAGTCTTATTTTATTTAGACGTCAAAGCTACCTTGGTAATACACTATAGAATCTCAAATAGAATTCAAGATATGGTGGACTAAATATAGTTTGAGGTATCCGCACAAGACCATGCGCGTGCCCCTTCGTTACTCTTATTAGAATCAATACTTCCAACCACTGAGCCCTATGTACCAGCAACCATCAGGAAGTTGCCGATAGCAATGACTAAGAAGCTCCAGCAGACCCCAATAATCCACTTGGTCGTGCGCTGATCCTTGTTCTTCCCCTGATCCAGTTGTCGTAGAGCCACACCCATTCCATCGGCTGAAAGCATTGGAGGGTGCCCAAGAGAGCTCCAATCAGGGAGACAAGCTCATTGAAAACGGGGATACCACTTGCAACGACATAGGCAGTGATAGCAACAGCCGCCCCCGATCCAAATCAAGTGATCCAATGTGTGGATGTATTTGCGACAAGGTGCTTCGAGCCGCGTAGCATTCGAACGAACGGGTACTTACTTGCCACCTAAGGAGTGCGTTTTAGAATCTGCAATCAATATTCTCAAAATGAGTAAGAATAGGTAATAACTAACATAAATACTGAGTGTGGCGCTGAGAATTAGTCCAGATAGTGCAATACCGTGGCTAACTTACTTGATCATCCTTACCGCAAAGCTAAGAGTTGGGGAGGCAATATAACATCGGCAGACGTAATGAACAATGATGCCGATGGTAATGTAAAAACCACGAGGCCACTCGAACGGAGATAGAATGAACCATGACATACGAGGAAACTGCTTATATGGCCGCTTATGAGATATACCTTGAAATGGTCGAGTTACTCCTTGACTTTAGTACTAATCCGAATGTGAGAATGGTTGACGGATGAATGCCGCTGATGGAAGCTGCGATTTAAGGACGCTTAGAAAATATAAAGTGCTTGCTTTCCCACGGAGCTAATAAGTCTATTACATGCATGCAAAAAGGAAAATCGTTATGCACTATCGACTTAGCTCAGAATACTCGTGAGAATAGCGAGGAACGATATGACCGGTCTGGTTTTCAGGATCAAGTTTATAAGGAGATGATGCACAAAAGAAATCAAGACCGTGTGGCAATCGTCCGGGAAGTCTATAATTAGGTAGGAGAGGAGCAAAAACGGAATATAGCGACCCTTTCACATCTCAACAGGTTCACCCTAACAACCCTACAATATAGAAGGAGTATTGTTTCTTTACTTGCCAACTTTGACATACCCGATAGATATAAGACCATCGGAATTCTCTTCAGAGATGATACTATTGGTGGAACTAGCTTCCCGCCTGTGGCTGCGACGAGTGGTTGGAAACACCGGTCAGACCCAGAACTTGATGTTCAGATTGAGGGAAGAATATGGACAGATGAGGTTCTTCGCCTTTGCCGAATCGTTGGCCACCACCTGCCTGCAGATGAAAGGGATCAAGGCAAACCCGGGCAGTTTAAGGCTTGCCATGCAGAGAAGCAATTGGTTGCTTATTTTGTGAGCAAATATGCGTTTCTTCCTCCGGACTCGGCTGTGGATGACCTTGGAATTTCAGATTTATCTCTTGATACAATGCAAAGTGACTCTGAGCTCTAGGATATGCTTGACGAGCTTCAAAAAGTACAACCCCCCAAGAGACTACACAAAGGGAGGATTCTTGCTTCTCGTGCGTTGCAGAATTACATTTTAATGATTCCATGCGAAGATTTCGAGATGAAGTGTGGGGTATCTCACCACACATGAGCTATAGTCAAGAGAAAGAGATACACTTTTCCTCAGACCCTCGAAAATTATTCTTGATGTGATACTATGACTCGAGAGGACTGTGTGATATGAAGGCCATGCAACCACCCGAGATAGCTGACGTTGATCAGCAAGCTTCAAAACCATTCCTCTTGGAATCGAGTCCCAGTCAGCTTATTACCCAAAAAGGCAGGACCACCGCTAGCGCCTGAATAATGGATCCATTTTTGGTAGTTAACCCGTTCACTACACGTAGTTTAGCCCTATTGACACGCAACAGTGCGGCACGTAGTGAGGTATATATGTCCGTCTTGACCATACGGCTGCTCGTCATGCCAACAAAGTCCACCAACTCTCATCTCACAACAAAGCTCTTCACCATGACGACGGTCGTGATCGTCCCAGGCTCCTTTGCAAAGCCCAGCCTTTACGACAGCTTGGCCCAGAGTTTAGCCCGCAATGATATCCAGCATGAAGTGGTCGATCTACCTTCTGTCGGACGAAGGGAAGGCAAACCGCCAGGCACAATGTCAGACGACGTTGATGAGATTGTGACTGTAGTCACCAAGCTACTTGACCAGGATAGAGATGTTACTCTTCTGACGCACTCGTATGGCGGCGTTCCTGGTACGCAGAGTCTCGAAAAGCTCTCACGCAAAGCACGACAAGCCGAAGGCAAGAAAGGCGGCGTCAGTAAGATCATCTATATGGCGGCCGTTGCGTTACCTGTTGGAGGGTCCGTTCTGGGGCTACTTACCGCCCCTGACTTTCTCAAAATTGAGGTAAGACTTGGTTAATAGTAATAGTAGCTTGGCAAATATCTTACTTACTGAACAGGATGACTATATGACACTTGATCCTGAAGGAAGCGCACCATTCACCTTCTCCGATTTCTCACCTGAAACAGCACTAGAGATGGCTAAGGCTATGCCTAACCAATCTACTGCTTCCTACAGAGATAAATTGACGTACCCGGGCTATGAAGACGCCGAGGTGCATTATATTGTCTGTGAAAAGGATAAGCTTGTCCTTACAGATTATCAGTACGGCATGGTAGAGTTTCTAAAGGGCGTAACTGAAGGAAAGTCAAAGGTTGGGCTGCATAAGCTCGACAGTGGACATACCCCAAATCTCAGCCAGCCAGATAATGTTACTAAGATCATTAAGGAGATTCTTGAGAAGGAGTAAAGGTAGATAGCCTTGGTTGAAATTAGTGTTGAATTATTGCTGGTTACTTTCTGCTGCGGTGAATCCAGTCACGTGACAGCCTGGAGGTCGTTCGACCTCAACGCCTCTTCACGCCTAAAGGCACCCAGTCTTTTCCCGTAGAACACGTATCCTTTCCACACAACTCTAACCTTGACAGACCTTTCCAGTCCCAGAACCCAGCCACATAGTCCCTCCGTATCCCTTCCACGTGGTCTAGGACCATGCCTGGCCTGTTACGCTCTTTTCGTGGCCCAGTCACATATGTGATTTGCTTCCGTCCACAGGCTCATTAGGCAGCTGCTCGAGCGCGGTCTCGAGGTCTTTTGAGTCGAATTTAAGGCCCTTGCGATAGTTCCCAGCCTTCTATTACAGGCTTGCACGGTTGGTAGTTATTTTAGGTGTGATTAGGGTCAGCGTTATTTCTCAAAGGCTTGGGTAGTTAACTTACCAGCGAGCATATCACCTATTGTCTGTCTTTAGAAGTTAAGCGCTGACTTCTAAAATAAATCTCGGTACTAAGCTTATTATTTACTTAGGTATATAAATAAGAAAGCTATTATAAGGAAATATTATTGTTAAAGTTAATACCCAGCCAAATTTAAATAATAAAAGTAGAATGATTTTAACTTTAAATTATATATTATCTTATTACTCTGTTAATATTCTCTGTTCCTGGCTGTGGAGGATAAGATCTACGAGCACTTGATACCAGCTCGATTTCGTCATCCCTCACACCCCATTCGGCGTAGGGATGAGGTTTCGACCGTGACTTTAATCCAGGATTGCCTGATGATTGCCCTGAGCCAGACTGAGCGGAAGTGTTGCCATGATCTGGTGTGTTCGGGGAAGATTTTGACCTCACGATGAATTTCTTGAGACCAGGGAGGCAGACTACAATTACCGCAGTTGTCATTTCCGCGGTGCATAACGTATCTTGAATTCAAGTCAGTGCATCTGATTTCTGAGTGCTCCCGGCAACTCTTGAGAACAGCACGGGAGCCAGCGGAGTAAGAGGAACACATACTGCCAACTGCATCATCAAGTTCAAAGTCCGTGACATTATACGCAATGAAGCGTGCAAGGCTGACCGTCAAGGTTATTGCACCCAAGGAAAAGACACCGACCAAGCCGAACTTCTGTTCTTTGCGAAGTGTCAAATGCTTGAGAATGAAAAATGGAAAGCAAAAGACTATGCCATGGATGAGTTGTTAGGGAGTGTTATGTAGATGCCTCGAGAGAGGGGGGGCCTTTGAACTTACGCAGCAAATCAGTAGAGAAGTTGAGAGACCACTGGACGACAAAGGAGGGATAAGAGTTCCAAGCCGACTCGAGCTGGTTCTCGATAGACCTGGTAAAGACTATTAGCTTATACGCCCAGCTAGCCGTGGTGGCGGACTTACCAGTTATTTGAGATGGGTTGCGTTATTAGAGTGTTTGTAAGTACAGATGCAACTAAAGCACAAACAAGATACGTCGCAATCAAGTAGAGTGCTTTCCTTAGAGACTGAAAAACATCGGGTATCAAAACCCAGTAAAACGTGGTGATAGAAAGTTTGGGCCAGTAAATCCCAACGTCAAAGAAATATTCAGCTATGAAGACGGTCTATAGGTTGAGTATCAATTAGCTTCGCGATGTTCTCAAGGGCAGTTGTCCATTAACAGAATCGTCGCATACCTTCAGATAAGCCACGTTATTGACCACAAGATCCTTGCCAACAGCGGGATGCTCGATCAGAATTTGCAGGGCTATAGTCGAGCAAATAAACCACCCTAACGTGAAGAGCCAGCCGAGCCAAGTAAAGTACTCAGAGATGCTGAGTGAGGCTTTCTCGAACCACAGTCGCGCCCAGCAGCGAAGGATGATGACCAACAGAGCTAAACCCAGAAGGAGTGCTTGAATCACCTACAGACGCGATCAGTTAGCAATGAAGAAGGTTAAGGGCCAAAGATATCGCGCAAAGCATACTATCGAGGTCGTAATCTGCATCGTCCGGCTGCTGATGCTGATGCTACTGCTAGCTCTGCGTAGCAAGCACGCGTAATTCTACCACTCATGAAGGAACAGACGGTAAAATGCAACGTGTTGAGACAGATTTGCTAGGGAATGTTTTTTATTTACGAGCTAAAGTCCCCCTGACTCAGTTTGGCGCGCGCTGGAATCAACTTAGTTACCGCTACTGGCCAGCTGCGACTATTAACGTGTCAAGTGGCGTTCCCTAGCGTAAGCCAAGGAATGCTATCACAAATTCACAAGATAATGAAGCTTTATTTTGAGAATGATTACAACATCCCGACCTGTCATTTGGTCAGCCAACTTTCGGGCCTCCCAGAAAACGTCGATATGCAGCAATAAACACCACATTTAATTCATTTCATGTACTGGGGGTGCTAGGGCATTGTCGGAAGTTTTTGTCCATCCCGAAATTACCATTATTAGAGTTCAAAGCTCTAACTCGATGCAGCTGGTTCTAAATTAAGCGATAGGCCATGAATGTTATGACGCAATGGCTGATCTCCATGAGGAATCCATCCGCCAGTTCCGCGTGCGGTACACGCGTACTCAGTGACATACCGTATGTCCCCTGCCAAATGAGTCCAATGCTTGTACCGCTGAGTTTCACCCTTGTTATAAAGGGGTCAAAGGACCAGCCATCGTTCCACCACCATCCACGCGTACTTTGATCTATCTTACCTAATGGACGTGGATTACTAGCCAGTAAAGTTTCAGACACGTGAAAATCGGGACATGGCGTTGGTGATATAGGGTGAACGCGTTCCTTGTTATTGTTAAAAGCAATGTGCAAAAGACAAACAAAACATTGCAAATCTACATATTAACAAAGTAAAGAAAGAGTTTAGTTTGAAAATATCCAAATCAACGCCCTCAAGTGGGGTCGCGCCGTTGAAACATCAATTCATCCAGCGCTCTAACCAGCTCAGAATCGCCTCTGGGTGAATTTGGAAGTGCAAATACGCATCCCAACGACGTGTCGTGCCATTTATCCAAAAGAGCTCCTTCTCCGTAGTGGCTATAGCATCAAAGACGTCCTGCACATCCTGCCAATGAGTAGCTAGATCATCGCGCACTTGGTACATGTACGTCGGGATGTTCACGGCCCTGGCCCACGGAATAGGAGAGTACTCATCAAGATGAAGAGATGTTCGCCAATACACCATCTCATCCAGGTCTCGAAGATAGTCGAGGTCAATACCCGCGGCCTCTAGTGTGACTCGGCTGGACATGTTGGCGGAAATGGGTTGGGGAAATACGATAGTGCGGATGCCTTTGAACTCTTCAGGCTTCCTCCCCATAGCAAAAAAGGTTGCACTCCCGCCCATGCAACGGGGGAATAAGCCGATAGTCATGTTCTTGGTGTCCTTGCGTTTGCGGATATAGCGGATGGCGCCAATGACATCGTAAGATTCATATCGTCCACCAGAGTAGAGCACGTTGTTGCCCCTTCCGCTCATGCCGTAGTTTCGGAAATCATGGGTCAGCACGTTATACCCAGCGTCATGTAAAGTCTTATAGTCAGGGATGAAGTTGACGTCGAAGTTGTTCCCCAGAGGGGCGGTCAAAGAATTCCAGGGCTCGATGTGAGAAGGCAAGCCAGCTCTGTTGAACAGACGGGGGTGATTCATGATGATGATCTTGTCTGAGCCTTCACATGGGAAGAACCATCCTTCCAGTGGTACGCCGTCTTCTGATTGAAACGTGACGGTTTCATACTCGAGGCCCACCTCATCGGGTCGGTGGTATAGTGGCGCTTCGGGCCACTGTCGGAAGCCGTCGGCAATGTTTTCGAGAAACTCCATGATCTCAGGTTCACTCATGTTACGATTGATTGTACCGTTCTGGGCTTTGAGGTCTGGGTTAGCACACAAATTTCTTCAGCCACCTGAGCATATGCTGAAACTCACCTTGCACCAGTGGTAAGCACGTTATAACAACGAAGAAAATGATACTTTGAAGCATCTTGAACACAGAGGAGAGTTTTTGGAGAGGTTGCAATAATCCCAGATAAAATCGAAGGAGTTTGAAGACGTTAATTGATATAATGATTTTTTGAATGCAACAGGAAATAGAAAAGATATGGCCTAGGATACGCTCTTTTATAACAACTTGCTCATGCGGCTGGATGGTCGATTTGCTGTGGAAGTATTGAGGCTGAGCTCCGCGGACATGAGCATGGAGCGCTATGACCGATATCCGTGGATATGACCGCGGAGCACGTCGATGCCAAGACACCGGCACATACTGGCTACGTGGCTTGGGCAGAGATTAAATTTAGTGTATAAGCTTATCTTGTATAATCTTTCGTAAGACTTTGCTACGTTGTGAATTCTCTACTGCCATCATTTCTTGCTGATGAGATGATCGAAGAAGTCACCCAGGAAATACCCTGACCTCTTAGCATATCTTGCCTTCTGCTCACTTTCGAAGTCAATCCACGTCGCCCCAAAACGATCTGAGAACCCTGCAGCCCACTCCCAGTTATCTGTGAATGTCCATCCAAAGTACGACTTGATCACAACGCCTTCCTGTGACGCTTTGGCAACCTCGGTAAGATAGCTCTTGTAGAAATCGACTCTGAAGGGGTCCTCAAGTACATCATCAGGGCCCTTAGGCTTCCAGTCATGCTCGCCTTGTGCCGTGGTACCGTTCTCCGTGATGTAGATGGGTACACCGTAGCGATTCCAGATCCAGCGAAGCAGCTTGGCCCAGCCCCATGGGGTTGTTCGCAGCCAGTATGTGTCGCTCATGGGTCCTCGCCACTGGCCTTGCTTATTCTCGTCAAGCTTATCAATATTGCCCAGATGATCGTTAATGTCGGCAGGTCCATCACGGTGGCGCACGTAGAAAGCTGAGTATGAGTTCATACCATAGAACTCGGAGCTCCCAAGGACAAGCTTGCTCTCTTCAGGCGTGAAGCGAGGTAAACGATCGCCGAGCTGTTCGCGCATAGAAGCAGGGTAGTCGCCTGTTTTATACAAAGGGTCGGCAAACCAGGCGATTTCGAACTCTCGAGCTCGTTCGGCAGCTTCCTGGTCCTTGGGGTCGTCGGCATCCCAAGGCTCGGACCAATTTCCATGGAGAGTAATCATGATCGTGCCCTTTTGAGTGGGCTTAAACTCGCGCTTATACATGTCGGCGACGTAGGCGTGGGACACGAGTTCCGTGTGCCCGACGGTAAAAGGCTCCGTGCTACTGTCACCCTCGTCGTTGCGGTCGCGGAAGCTCGATCGTGCTGGCGCATGTACGCCAGCGGCATACCCAGCAAGGGAATAGACACCAGGTTCATTATATGTGATCCAGTTTTTGACACGATCGCCAAACCGTTCGAAACAGACGCGGGCGTAGCGGATGAAGTCGGGTGTATAAGCGTCCTTGTTTAACATGCCGCCATAACGGTCCTCTAGCGCCTGTGGAATATCCCAATGGTAGAGGGTGACAAATGGTGTAATGTTGTTGGCAAGAAGCTCATCGATCAGGCGATTGTAATAAGCGATTCCAGCTTCATTTACGGGATCATCTTTTCCACCGAGTGGAATGATTCTTGACCACGCAAGTGAGAATCGATAGCCTGTAGCTCTGTATTTGCGTAACCACTCGACGTCGGTCTTGTAGAGATCGTAGGATCGCACAGCGTCATCGCCAGTGCTTCCATCTTTGACTTTGCCTGGAGTGTGTGCAAATTTATCCCAGATCGACTCGCCTTTGCCATCTTTGTCCCACGCGCCCTCGACCTGCGCTGCTGCTGTGGCCCATCCCCAGACGAAGTCTGGAGGTAGGGCGCCTTTGATGGACTCGTCAAAATCGGTCTGAGAAGCCATTGTTAGAGAGACTGACGGTAGAGAGTGAAGTGAGGAGTAAGAAGACGTACCACAAGAGGAGTCGTCTTTGTTCTCAAGTAATGGTGCGCCACTCATCATGATGCGTTGTCAGAAGGGAACCTGCATGCAGAAAGTGGAGGCTCAGATTGACCCACGAGCGAGCATGATCATGTCGTGTGTCGTGTACATGAAAAGAGTGGCCCTTCGGACAAGCCATGGCCGAGACTCCTTCCACTTCCCGCACGAATGATCGACAGTGGTTGTTCGCATGTCGGCCCGTGTAGCCGTTTACCCGTTCAACCCCAGATTACCCCCAAACCCCGCACTGACTGGGATAATGGGACCAAGCCCAACATCACGAACTAGCTGATCGTTAGTCAATCGTCAAGTGACTCGGGCCAGACTAATGTCTTGATGATTAGCTTTTCGTCGGGATGCGGAAATCTTGGTTGAGGAGGGCTACGCTTAGGGAAGAGCCAGAGCTAAAAGAATTGGCTCAATCTAAATTACCAAGAAGCTAGACAACGCGAATTAAACAATTGCACGTATCGAGCGCATGAAACGTAGATAATTTGGAGCCAATTTGAAGGCAGCTTAGAGTTACATATCTACCGCATGGTTTACCTAAGAACGAGCAGTGTGACAAAAGACACGGTGCAGCCTAGGGCTCTGCATGTGAAGTTCCACAGCTTCAAGAAGATACGGGATTCATGTTGCATAACATTCATTATCTCATTACAGCTCAAAGTGATATTCTTCTGCCTGATCTTTCTCTCATTACCTTCCCACAATTACACCTGAGTCACAATTGTGCCGTTGCGCGCGCGCATCTTGTCCTCCTTGATTGATGCCCACTTAGCATCTGCAACCTTGACACTCAATTTAATAGGGTTGGTGTTCTTGGTCTCAAAGATGTGGTCGATTTCCTCAAGGTTCAGCTTTCCAGTTTCGGGGAAGATGAAATAGGCGATGATGAGTTGGACAAAGTTGTAGCAAATGTAGACAGCCCAGATCTTGTAGCCGATCTTGTTGATACCGACCGAGATTCCATAGTTGTGAACAACACCTGCAGCACCCTTCAAATCATTAGCATAGAACAAGTAAGGGCACATGACAGGGACATACCTGGAACATGGTGTACAACGCCATACCCTTTGCTCGCAATGGTAGAGACAGCAGTTCAACAGGGTACAAATTGTGCATGGTCGCAATGAAGGACGCACTGCAGACCTGGAATAAAAAGATCCACACGACTGTCAGGTAGGAAAGATACCTGTCACCTTGCACCTCGACGCGCCAACTGGTGATAGTGACGGCAGTCTGGGCCACGATGATGCAGATCAAGCCAACAAATATCAGTGTTCGTCGGCGGAAGGACTCAATGATGTAAGCGCCGAAGAGAGTGAAGACAAAGTAAGTGGCCGTCGAGCCCAGGGTGATACCCAGGACGTCAAGCTTCTTAGTAATGCCGATGGTTTGAAGAGCCGGATCCATGTAGAGACCAATGATACCACCGCCTGATAGGTGTCAGCGTGAATTATAGACACCGGGGACATTTTCAGGTTCTTACCATTCCACTGTTGGAAGATTGAGTAGAGCAAAAGGACGAAAGTGCGGAAGCCCACAGCCTTGGTGAAAAAGACACGGAAGTCCCACGTAGCACGGAAGCCAACAGCCGAGTTCTCAATGGACTCGTCGATCTGAGAAACCATGAGATCAACAAACGAATGGTTGACATCCTCAGAAGAAGTAAAGTATCGAGAAATCATGAGCCGGGCCTTCTCTCTCTGGCCCTTCATGATCATGTAACGAGGGGACTCGGGGCAAAGCCAGTAGATGGTAACACAAACGAAAAGAGGGAAGATGGCCTGGATGAGGAAAGCCACTCGCCAGCTCCAATTACTATCCCAGTGCGTGAAACCCATCATGATTCCAACAACGGCTAAGGAACCGACTTGGAAGAAGGCACCAAAGATACCCACGATGCTAGAGACAAGTTAACCAGATGCCGAACAAGAGGACGCAGAGAGACTTACTTTCCACGAATATGAGGAGGAGCAACCTCGGCGATGTACTGGGAGCTCGTGCAGAGGGCAGTTCCAAAGCCCAGGACGAAACGGCCGAACATAAACAGCTTCACATTGGGAGAGAAGCACTGGATGAGGGAGGCGACGATGGTGAGGAAACATCCGATGAAGTTGACGCTACGACGACCGATCTTATCTCCAAGACAGAGGAACGGAGCACCGCAGAAGTTACCAATGGTCATGAGAGCATTGATAACACCGAGAGTCGAGCCGCTGTTTTCGAAGCCAAAGTATTCATGCCAGTGGACATTGGAGTTGATACTGCTGATGACACCCCAATCGATACCGTAGCTATATACCCCGGCAGTCAGTTTACTATCAAGAAAAATGGGAAGCACTAGAACCTACGCAGCCTGGTTTGCGCCCATCACCATCATCAACAGGAAAATGCGAAAGCCAGCCCTGGATTTAAGGTTCAAAGCCTCTCGCGACTTGGTGATTAAGTGGTCATCTGTAATTCGGGCGGTGACGATCTCCTCCACAGCAACGCCCGACTTCTGCGCATCAGCCTGGACATCTTGATAGATGTTTTGACGCTCGAAAGACTCTCGTCGCGCCTGGATAGGCATGTTGGCGTGTCTTTTCTTGATGTTGGTTGGATATTAGAGCAAGAATGCTGGAGTGCAACTAGGAGCATCGGTGGGTCGGTTCCTCAACAGAGATATTTATATCAAGGGTCTCGAGTGACATTCCAATGTAACTTGTGCTCCAAGTCCTTGGCGAGGTAGGGTAGTATGGCAGAGTTCTCGAATAGGCGGATGTGCCGAACGGTTGGAGCCGATACTACTACGTTGGTGGGATCAGCCACACACTCGCTCCCCTTCTCGACATGGTGATTTTCGCAAAACAACACGACCATTCCTCACATGGCATAGAAGACCATGTCAGCTCGCTCATGTGGCCCAGGACATTTTGCAAAGTTCCCCTCAGGCCATAGCCGAGAACTGTCGTTCTAGACCATTTTGGGGTGATGATCACGGCTCGATCGAACATTGTAGGGTGCAATTCGATGGCGGCTAAAATACATGCTCAATCCGAACGGCCCAGCTTTTAACCATAGGTCAAAGCTCCTTATTCTGGGGTTGGGGGGGAACCCTGTCAACCTAAAGAATAATTCCTCGAATAGCGTGGTGCAATGCAACGCTACCCCGACCACCTGCATCGGATTGTGGGTTGCCCATATTGCTTCTCTGGGGTTAAAACGGCACACGCCGGCTTGTACGACAGACAGGCGATGCACGAAGGATTGATCAGTTCATGGTCGTTGGTTAGCCCTACCGATTCTTTCCAACCAGCTAACGTTTTAACTAACCCTTTTTCACTTTCAGGCGGAAAACCCGTTTATTCACTACGGCAATCCGGCGCGTGTTCCCATTCACAAGCAGTTAACCAGCCGCCATGGACGACCTTGAGTCAACCGGAGCCGACAGAGGCCTGCTTTTGCACTACACCTCCCCCGCATCTTCCTGGTCAGAGGCTCTCCCCATTGGCAACGGCCGTCTGGGGGCAATGATTTACGGGAGAACTTCGACCGAGCTGCTCCAATTGAACGAAGACTCTGTTTGGTACGGCGGCCCGCAGGACAGAACACCCCGGGATGCACTCAGCAACTTGGCCACTCTGAGGCAGCTGATCAGAGACGAAAAGCACAAGGATGCAGAGGCCCTTGTAACAGAAGCTTTCTTTGCCACACCGGCCAGCATGAGGCACTATGAGCCCTTGGGGAAATGCACAATTGAGTTTGGCCGTGAGGAGAGCGATATTAGCGATTATAAGCGTTACCTCGATTTGAGCACCTCCCAAACCACGACTCAATACAATTGTCGAGGCGTTTCTTATCGTCGCGATGCAATTGCTAGCTTCCCCAACAATGTCTTGGCCATTCGGTTCCAAGCATCCAAGAAAACGCGCTTTGTCGTACGATTGACGCGCCATACTGAGGTTGAGTGGGAGACCAACGAATACCTCGACAGCATCCGCGCGCAAGATAACCGCATTGTTCTTCATGCTACACCAGGCGGGAAGAACAGCAATAGTCTCGCTCTCGCTCTTGGTGTTTCATGCGATCCAAGCGATGGGACTGTCAAGGCAATTGGGAATTGTCTGATCATTGACACAACCCAGTGTATCATTGCCATTGGCGCGCATACAACCTTTCGATCCAACACCCCAGAGGCCTCTGCGTTACACGATGTCAACAATGCTCTTCAAGAGCCATGGGATTCACTAGTCAACCGCCATCGCTCCGACTATACCAAACTTTTCGGTCGAGTGTCCCTACGAATGTGGCCGGACGCAAACCATCTCCCTACCGACGAAAGAATAAAGAACAACAGAGATCCAGGTTTGGTAGCATTGTACCACAACTATGGTCGCTATCTCCTCATTTCATCGAGTCGTAACTCCGAAAAGGCTCTCCCAGCAACGTTGCAAGGAATATGGAATCCTTCGTTCGCGCCGCCTTGGGGATCCAAGTTCACCATCAACATTAATATCCAGATGAACTACTGGCCAGCTGCACAATGCAATCTCATCGAATGTGCGATACCGCTTATCGATCTTCTAGAGCGAATGGCCGAGCGAGGCAAAAAGACAGCAGAGATTATGTACGGCTGTCGAGGATGGTGCGCGCATCACAATACAGACATTTGGGCAGATACCGACCCTCAGGATCGTTGGATGCCTGCCACTATCTGGCCTCTTGGTGGTGTATGGATCTGCATCGACGTCGTGAAGATGCTGACTTATCAATATGACCACACGCTGCATGCTCGTATTGCTCCTATACTTCAAGGTTGCGTTCACTTCCTACTTGACTTCCTCATTCCTTCAGCATGCGGCAAGTACCTAGTCACCAACCCATCGCTGTCTCCGGAGAACACATTCATATCTGAGTCAGGCGAGACCGGTATCCTCTGTGAAGGATCTGTCATCGACATTGCTATCGTACGCATCGCCTTTGAAAGCTTTATCTGGAGTACAGATATCCTCGATAAAGACGATCCGCTCCGAAGTGATGTGAAAACAGCTCTCCAGAAGCTTCCTCCGTTGCTGATCAACGACGATGGCCTGATTCAAGAATGGGGGTTGAAGAATCACAGAGAAGCCGAGCCTGGCCATCGCCATGTATCGCACCTTTTTGGTCTCTATCCTGATGACTCTATCAACTTGGACTCATCGCCGGAATGGGCCGAGGCTGCGAAGAAAGTTTTACAAAGAAGAGCTGCCCATGGTGGCGGTCACACTGGGTGGAGCAGAGCATGGTTGTTGAACCTTCACGCGCGTCTACATGATTCTGAGGGCTGTGGAAACCACATGGATCTCTTGTTGAAAGCATCAACTTTGCCGAATTTACTGGACAATCATCCTCCATTCCAGATAGATGGTAATTTTGGGGGGTGTGCTGGGATCATAGAGTGTCTGGTTCAGTCTACTCTGAGAACAGAGACGTCCGGCAAGCAAGTGGTTTATGTTCGTTTGTTGCCGAGTCTGCCTTCCACCTGGGGCGATGGTAAAGTTACCAATATTAGAGTCAAGGGAGGTTGGTTGATCTCATTACAGTGGAAGCAGCGTCAACTCATCGAACCGCTTGTTATAGAAGGGACTGTGGCCCAGGCTCCGAATGCTCTTGTTATCTTTCCCAATGGTGAAAGAGTGCCTGTATCTGGAGAGCATGCAGAGTTACATCAAGTTTGGTATTCGTAAATAGGCAAAGTCATAGTGTCCAATCGAAGTCTAGCTATAAAACTCTCTCGTGAAAAGAAATGATGCTTTCTGTATAGAAACGAGAGTCATGTTGTACATGGCAGACTAGAATGTCGATATGATAAGCAACTATGCTGCGCAATATTGAGTAGATCCGACAAAGTCCCAAGTCTCAGTCAAAAGTACTCATAGCTTTTGTCTCCGGATTGAAATTTGATGAGATATAGTAAAGTGAACTTGCACGAAAGCTTGAAGTGTGTATATCTTGTGATATATATGCGCAATGGAAATGCTCTGTTAATGCTCTAGCTGAGAGGACCTCTAGGCAGTCGACTACAAGAGGTGGAGCGCCCGCCTGTCTTCTTGCCTCAAAACTGAGGCACTTACAAGCACAAAAAAGCCATAATGAGTCGTCCCGGGTAAGCTAAGCTATCAAGAAAGACATCCAGCCGAAGTGTTTCTATACTTTGTAATAATTATATTAATAGATCTTTAAAATAATAATAAAAATTCCTTCTAAGAAGAGTTATTAATCTCGACTACTAGAAATTTCTATTTTGATAAAATTAGTAAAGCTTGTTAACGTGTGAGTTATATCGTGTCTCTCAGATCATATTCGATGTGTCAGTATTTTAGGAGTATCCATTCCCAAAAACGAGTGCGCGCCCCAACCATTGATTATGATCGTCTCTTCGTTTCATGCGGACGATGGGAAGCCTCGTGGAAATTCTAGGAGTTTCTATTCTTGATGAAACCACGAAAGGACCTGGCGATCTAAAGTCAGACTTGATACCAGTGGAGGCGCGTTCAATTACTTCTAAATCGAGTCAAGCCCAGTGGAGCCTACATTACAGTACGTGGAGACGCGTATCCCACTAACGATAGTCAGTCTAGTGGACAGGGAGGTTACTCGTCTGTTAAATTTGTCAAAGCTTCACCATCAACGAAAGATCATAAACAATTTCGTCAGCCTCCTCCTTTTTGAATTATTTCTTTGGGCTGGAGAATCTTTACTTTGATGCCAATAACCCGCTAAATGAAGGCCAAGCGCAACGTTGGTCCGCTAGATAAGCGCAAGAAGTTGACTCGCTGCCAGCCATGCGCGAGGAGGCGCATCAAGGTTTGAGGAACCATGTCCCGGGCATAGCGTCACTTCAGCTTATCCATTGAAAAGTGTCAGGGTGGTTCTCCATGCGAGTACTGCATTCGCACGAAGAAACTTTGCGAGCCTCAAGTTGTCTCAGTCAGTGAAGCGAAATTCGTCAGCTGCATATCGCCTCAACAGACTCTGCAAGTAATCGAACTGCCTATGCGTATCAGCGAGCACTCTGATGACATTTACTTGGAGTACTTTGTCCTGTACATGCAAAATTGCCAATTTACTCAGGAATTCACAAATCTGGGTTCCGAGCTTCTACCTCTGATCCAAACATGCCCTCCGCTTCGAGAAGTAACAATCGCGATTGGCGCACTTGAAGCCAGTAGGAGGGCGACTGTAAACTCTCTGGGTGAGCTGCGGTCACCACATCATGTCGCCTTTGGGTCATATGGCAAGTCGATCCAGAAGCTTCAGAGTCGGTTGCAGTCAGCGGATGCAATAGGCTGTCAGGGAGTTCTTTGGTGTACATTACTTCTTGGGTTGTTCGAGGTGCGTCTCCATTGTGGTTAATCAAGTTGCAATGCTGATTATAGTCAGCTAATGACCGAGAAGTCTGGGGACCAATGGGCTAAACACATGCTATATGGGACGTCTAGGATACTCCAATCTCCTGGAATGTCCAGTGGCTTTGGCCAACTCGACAAACGTTTCTTTGGGGCATTTAAATCATTAGAAGCGAACCGAGCCATTCTCTATGGCGAAGACACTTTTCTCTCACAGGAGACCTGGCTGAGGCATCATGAGCATATTGGCTTAAACCTAGCAAGCCCACTTGAAACAATCCTGAACCTCATAATCCAGATTTCTTCTTTTAGCAAAAGGTGAGTCTCCAGAATACGCGCCTAGGCCGAGACTCATCCAAAACCAGGTTTTTTGATCAGATCGAATCTATTCCAGAAATTCTCCGACAGAATCATCCGACGATACGTACACTTGCCAAGGAGGGTTGTAGTTTTCAGCAGCGACTCCAGAATTGGCATGAGCAAACCGCACACGATGTCGATTGTTCAGATCCGTATTTTGACCTAGCTCTGGCGAATTACGATGCTCTTGAATTGTTTGTATGCAAAAACTATACCTTCTATACGATTTGGGAAGAGGAGGTTATTCCCTCGTTGACTCCAAACGAAATTGAGGTGCATGTTAGTGCTGCGGTAGCTCAGTCAGATGCAATTCTCGAATATTCGAATGTGCCAGGGATATTAGTTCTGTTTCCCCTTCGCATGGCCGGTGCAAACACAAAAGAACCATTGCAGAGGGACAATATCTTGAGATTGCTTAATCGAATATCGCAGAAAGGATTCGTTGTCTCAGAGAGAATCAAGATCGATTTACGAGAGCTATGGGACTATGAAGGGTTAGGAAGCGGCGGGATATAAAGTTCAATATATTTAAGCTAAGTATAATTATCTCTACAATAAAAGCAGAGACAATACGAATGTAAAGTATTGCCAATAGCACCTTATAACTGAAGAGCATGGCCTGTGACATACACAGACCACCTCACTTTGCCTGGATGTTGAAAAACTCCACGATCACTCGGGTTCGTAACTCGGGGGCAAAGTAATCATAGCCAACGATGACATTGCACTCGTTGACGTACACTGTAACAGGAATCGCACCCTGATACATAATGCTCCACTGAGCCAGATGTTAGCTGAGGTGTCAATATCACAAACTTAGACAGTGGGGTTCTTACTGCGGCAACTGGCGATGGAATGAAATCTCTTTTTACCAATCCTTCATACACAGCTCCAGCTTCAACCAAGATGTTCTTAGAAAAGATGGGAAAATTCGAGTTCACGTATCCTCTCCACACACTCGGTTTGGTGGACTTGTGATCATAGGTCGTCAACGTGTTGTCCACCAAGCCCGACTTGGTGGTATTGGAAAAGTTGAAGTACGACGAAGCAAGCTGACCATCAAAAGCTTCGTCCACACGAACGAAGCCATGAGAGGGAGAATTTTCGATGTATCCAGTGGTGATGTGTGACACATTGGCATTCCTAACTTTAGTAATTAGCGACGGACAAACTGACTTCTGAACGTGGAAGTGTACCATTTGTGCTGCACAAAGTGGGCTTGATATTCAGGTTTGATGACCGGCGGTTCCGGCTGCTTGAACCCAGCAGAAAATTCCACCATAGAAGACGGAAATGAGGGGCATCGAGAGGATGGAGAAGAAGATGCCGCTCCGGCCACTGTTGCAGCAAGAAGGGCGAGGAGGAGGTTGTAGGACTGCATCTTTGAAGTGTGTTAAGACTTGAGAGGAATAGTTGGAGAATGAGGTGTCTGAGTGTATTCGATTTTGATGTTCAGGCATTCATGCCTCTTTATAGTATTAGAATTGGACCGCTTGTCTAGTGTGGATATTCCAGTGCGTTCAATTGCTACCATTTCGGGATAGGTTGACCCACCCTGCTAGGAGCACGGTTGTGCAATTATTGAATAAATCAACTATGGAGACGCGTTCGATTGCTTCCTGTCTTGTTCAACAGTGGAAAAGCTGACGTACTCGGGTGGGCATTTTGGAGGATCATTAGTAGCGAACGTCAAAGGCTTCTGAGGCTAGCAGCAGTTCCCAGTTTACGTCAAGATTGGGGTTGTAAGCCTGAAGGATCCACTAATGTGGTGATACCCCAGATGATGCTTTCTACCCATTAGCATCTCTGGAACCAGATGAGAGAGAAATTTACAGTCTTTCATAATCTCAGAACTATACAGGCCGCCCTTTGCACTGTCGACTATAACAATAAGAGGCACAATGCAGCGGATACTAATGGTTTAATTCATATCTCATATACGAAGCTACCAATAACAGCTTGAATGCTGAAGGTTACTTGTTATGGTCATGTCTTATTAGTAAGTATTACTGCCACTGGTATTATCCTGAATAATGTTTGTTACCGAAGAAACATATAATAGTAGTGATCATCGTCACCAATTAGAGGTGATATTCAAATCCTTTGTGCACGTAAGAACGAGGCTGGACTCTGAGACATCAGAGTAGAGCGCATATTACGCGCCCGGCTGCAGCCACTGTCACAAAGCCACCTCTTCCTGACCAGTCAAAAGCTGTGAGCCAAGCAATACCTTATTGTAGTTTATAACAGTACCCTCGCTTCGCCTCCACCAGGGTTCAGTTGAAAAACTTCATACACTTGACGGAACTGTCATTTTCCAGTATAACTAAAAGCATATTCAGTTTCGCCCAGAGGTGTTAAACTTCACATCCTGTCTGTTGATCTGATTTATAAGGCTGTGAGTTGTCAGAATAATCCAAATCTGCCTTGTGCCACACAGCCTCTTTGAGGCTGGATAATATACAAATTTCAAGACGTGGCTAGATCCGGTTGGCTGAAAATTGAAATTTTCAAACTCATCATACCCCCAAGCCACACTGTGGTGATTTTATTAAGCGATACCTTCCTTTGCCTCTTCCTTTCCCTCGTGCAATAATTTCAATAGGTTTGAGTCTTGCCTAGTTACTACCACGACACTCGGTCGGACATAATGGAGGTTGCCGCCAGTGTGATTGCCGTTGTCCAGATCAGTGGGACTGTACTACAAGCCTGCAAGTCGTACATCGACGCTTTTCAAGACTACCCCAAAGATCTACGATTGATTTATGTCGAGATATCCTCGATCAAGGCTGTGTTCGAAGCTCTTGACTTCTTCGACCGCAATGATGCGCAAGATTCCGCTGCATTAGAAGCGCTGATGCGCCCAGAAGGTCCTATTGAAGGCTGCAAGAGAGCGATGGGCGAATTGAGCCAACTTCTGCCTCGCGCATTTCCACAGAGAAGGACCAACAAGTCAAAGAGACAAAAGCTGGAATCGGCCCTGGTTACGCTAGCATGGCCGTTGAAGTGTGACAGAGCTCGAAAGCTGCTGGATGAGCTCAACACCCACAAAGCCACCATTAATATGAGGTTCACTGGTCATCTAAGGTAGGTTTTGCTCCAATATGCCTTGAATATGCTAACATGGCAAATAGGCATGAGCTAAGATATGTCAAGGATGTTGTTCGTAAGATTGATCAGTCCTTAACAGGTACTTGTTACTCCTTTACTACCCTTAAGCTATTTACTAATAATGTCAACGCAGACTCACAGCGGCAGGAATGTTGTGACTGGCTAGAGATCGTAAACCCATCCTCAAACCACAACGCCGCCGTCGACCTCTATGTTGAGGGCACTGGCGATTGGGTTTTTCGCTCATCGCCATGGAGAGAATGGATAAATCGGAATACCCGTATTCTTTGGATGCATGGGATTCCTGGGGCCGGGAAGACCGTTTTGGTCGCGCACATCATTCGACACATCTTTTCAAGCCACGGAGACAAGAACAACATGGCGTGCGTTTACTTCTACTGCTACCATGCCCGCAACCAAGATGACAGTATCCCGTTGTTACGATGGCTCCTCGGCCAGTTATGTCGGAAAGCTAGCAACATCCCGGAAAGCATTTATAAGGCTTTCGAGTTAAAACACGACCCTGATCGGGCTCTGCTCCTGGATTGTTTAGCTGAAATGGTACAACAGTTCGATACTATATGGCTTATAGTCGATGCACTTGATGAAAGCCAGGAGCGAGAAAACATACTAAGCCTCCTTCAGCGCTTATATGATGACGACCGATTTGGGAGTATTCAAGTTTTTGCTGCCAGTAGGGAATACTTCGATATCGAACAAGTTATGCTCACTATTGCAGATCCCTTATCTCTAGCCAACCCCTGGGTGGAAAAAGATATCGAGTCCTACGTCGGGAGAATCCTCAGCACCCAACCCCCTTTTAAGCGTTGGCCGGCTGAAATCAGCCTCGAAGTCCAAGGGACTTTATCAAGAGGAGCAAAAGGCATGTTTCGATGGGCCGTCTGTCAATTGGATATTTTGAGGCGCCTTAAGTCAACGATGGAAGTCAGAAAGGCGCTTCTAAGCTTGCCAGAGACGCTGGACGAGACCTACGAGAGGATCTTTTCCTATATCCACCCATCCCATCGAGAACTGGTTCGCCATACCATCCATTGGATCTACACCCATGACGCAATGTATGAGCACATCAACCAAAGGAATATCTCCTCTCATGTATTATTGAACGCTTATGAGTGGCTACAAGAAGAATCAGAACCTTCAGACCTTTCCCTCGTTGACCTTGGATCATTGCGAGAAAGCTGTGGCTGTTTGGTGACTTGGGCGGTAGAGACTCGCCAAGACGGTTCTCAAATGTACACGGCGAAGATTGCCCATTACACTGTCCGAGAATTTCTCGAGTCAAACCGATCAAGGGGGGAAACCTCATTCTTTTCGCTTCACCCAAGAGAAGTATACACGAGCGTCTTGGATTCAGTGCTCGGTCGTGCTGATGAGACGAAACTTTCGGAAATCTCTGGTCTTGATGGACCTCTGACAGATCTAAATCTGTATTGCTCGGTCACTGCATTTGCCGCGTTTAGATGGCTCGACAAGTTTATCAAGCCTTCCATTGCTTTTGAATTCTTGGACCCAAGATCAGAAAGATACCCAAGGCTTGGAATAATGTCTCTCTATGGGGTGTACGAAGGTTACCAGTGGGAATACATCGACTGGTCTAAATGGAAGGGGGATGATACTGGAATTGGCCTGGCTCTACAACTTATCGAACTCAAAGCCTTTACATTGCTTGACGACTGCCTCAACTTATATGAATCAGCCATCTTGACGTCTACCTTTTCTCTGAAAATTGATGCCATCCTGGAGCCAAGTTTCGACCTTATCGATGAGGATTTCGGACTAAAGGACCCTGAACTATTTTTCCATGGAACTATTTTAGACTACTTTGCGCTCTTTTACTACGATAATACGAGGACGACTTCCGCAGCATTCGATTCACTCCTCCATCATGCAGACCCTAGCGTGGACCTCACCTCTATTCTACCATTTTATGCTGCCGGATCACGATATCACCAACGCAACGGGACAGCGAATTTTCTTACAACCTTGCTCCAACGTGGTGCTGACCCGAACTCCGACGATTTTCGAGTAACCCCTTTGCAGATATCTTGCCTTTTAGGAGATAAAAATACGGTTCGATTACTTTTACAAGGTGGAGCGGACCCAAACTTTACGGGGAATCCAAGCCAATCCGAATGGGACGATATATGTATTCTCCGATCTTTCAGAGTCTTGCATGGCCTGAGTCCTTTGAGAATTGCCAGAAGATTCCGCTTTAAGTTTAACGAGGATGACAGATGGCTTGAGATGGAGCGACTATTGTTGGAATGTCAGGCTGAAGATTTTAATAGTAAGTATTGGTCTACGGTACTAAGTTATAATGAGATTCAGGAGGTAAGCTAACTTCCTGCAGCGACCAGTCACCGCGTTGATGATGTTATATTCCTTAAATATTATACGGCATATCAGGAAAAGCCCCTCACCATGGGCAAAGGATAGTCGGGAGTCAGAGTCTTACTAGCAATAATACCAGGAATATATGACTCACCCAGTTGAATGCGTAGTACTTTTATCTTAACAAGTAAGATACGTTAAGTATTAAATCTACACTAATAGACTAATAGGATAAAGAGGGAATAATTCCTCAAGGTATAAGAAAAGAAAGAAGATCATAAGGCTAGTATTATAGCTAGGTAATGAATAACTACATACAACTGACTTATTTTACAATAAGGGACAAGAATAGGAACGAGCTTACCTCTGCAAGTCGGCTGGAAGAAATACACGAGAGCCTGCCATGCAGGTTCTCCAAGATAGTGGAACATAAAAGACATAGACTAGCCAGCAGTCAAGCATATAGAGAGATTAGACGAGTTCATAGACAACAGACTGAAGGAAATCGTCGCAATGGGAGAGGTCGGATTGCTTGTTCATAATCCTGGGCTACGTGGAACTCAGTGGCCTGGGCCTGGTGCGCAAGAAGAAGAGTTCTGGCTTCGCGGTTTGTCCTCGATGGCTGATCAAAAATTTGACATCATCATAGGATGTCCTCAAGAGGCTTGCCCTTACGTCGCAAGGCGCTGGGAATTGGCCTTTTTAGCCACCGCCCTCATCCCCTTGATGTCCCCACCGACCGATTCGAACACTCCTAAGACGAAATATTGCACCTCTTGCGAGCTCGTCATTTTTCCGTAAAGACATTGCTAGACTTTCTCGACTTGGGAGTAAGCGAGTGTGGAGATTCAAAAATTCCTCCGAAGGTCAAAGATTTCCTAAAAAACAGCGATGACCCAAAGGATATAGATAAGGATAAAGACAAGTGCAGGAATCTTCTTCACCGGTCATTGCGAGCATTGGGCCTTGCTGCTGACATCTATCGTCTTTTACCAACTGCTACAGTATCTATGAGCACAATCGCGTTCCACTCCCTCAGAAAAGCTCAATGGGCCTCTTCTTTTACATTATCTTTCACATCATCAAGGCCGCCTAGATGAACCTTGACACGAGCTGAGACATTTGCATGCTTGAAATTTCTGGAAACTGGCAGAATCGACCTTGAACCGAACAGCCTCGGAGATGTGATATGATAGCCATGGCGTCCGGCGACTCCTTGTTCATTTCAATGGCCTTGCTCTGCGATCTTTCCGAGGTTCCAAATGAATACGAAGTGATTCGCGTTATAGGAAACATTGGCAACCCTGAAAAAGCAATGTTTATCGCACCCCGAAGTTCCGCATTGCAAAATCGCTTCATTGAACCATTGGCAATTTGTCAATGTTGCACCTTTTCGAGGCGAAAGGTTTGATGGCTTCAAAAGCACCTCAATTCATTTGCTGTTCGGTGGCTACAGCGCGCCCCTCTTACCGTCGAAAAAACATGGAGTTCAGGATATTGACGCCCACACTCTGGAAGCTGTCTTGCATGTTTTTAGTGGAAGTGAGTGGATTGGTAGTTTGAATATCCTCAAAACCGTCGAATCTTGAGACACTTTCGTGCGCGTGGATCAAATCACTGAATAAAGACATGATGTCAAATGCGAAGGTGAGTATCGCTTTGTCGCAATTGATTCTTGGGAAAGGGTGCTTGAAGGTTCGGAGGATACGGCAATTGTGCGAGCTCATGAGAACTAGCAAGCCCGCCTAGCCGTGACTTGTATCTCGGCACAACGAGGATACAAGGTATATGTTTTGCCAAACTCGGTCTGTTGGAGGTGTCTGCATACTGGGCTTCGAGATGTGTTTTGTAAGAATAACGATACTTCAGGGCCAGTTCTTATTATGTAGATACATGTCAGTGTTATCATACGCGGCATCCGTTACAAAATGTCTTTATAATGCCAATCCAGTGCTACCATTTCGTGATAGATTGACCCGCCGTTCTAGAAGTGCAGCTGTGCTACTTGATGTGACACGGCTCTGTGGAAACTGTCGCATGTGCAATACATGTTAGTCCAATGTTTGAATGTATATATTTTCGGGGTCCGAATTTATCTTGTACCAAGAGTTAAGTAACCGAGTTTCACTCATGACCCGCGCTTAGTAACACTCGTCCACATTAGCCCCATAGTTACTACAATCGGGCCTCACGGTTGCTTAGATCCTCCACCTTGAATACCATGAAGAGGCTGAGGGTTTTGGGTACTGTCTAAAAAGTAGGTAGTAAGGTGTAAGCGTACACGAGAGTTACAATACACGTCTACCTATTATATCACAACTCATCCCCTAGAGCCTCTTGAGCATTCCCTGTGATTTGACCGGAACCGCTTTCGAATAGATTGCTGACAAAGTCTGCAAGCATCACATCGCTCCCTTTAGCAGCAATAAGACCAACCGCCGCTGTAAGCTGCTCTACTTTGCCCGTGAACTTCGAAGCATACGGTGTAATGCCCACTATGACCAGGTCAGAGCCGTTTGGGGAGCAAGTACATCCCCGGGTGTACGGGACCGCAAGGTTTACGACTTACCAGGGAAGATGAGTTCTGAGCATTGAACGTAAAGCCCGATATTATAAAGGAAAAACCCTTGGCCCGCGAATTGCTGAGGACCGTCCTTGTACTCGTCTTTGTGGCCAGGTTCACCGTTTGTCCACTGAAGTATGATGACGCTGCTAGCATAGCCATCTTCAGAAGGTGGCATCACGTTCTTGTGGAACCAGTCGTGGTATGTCGCGAATAACTTCTCACCCTCGACCTTTTGATAGGCAGGGATAGTGAGAGTGTAACCTATTATGTTCAAGCTACTGTGTTATGAACCTTGTGTATTATTGACTTATGATTCCCCCTTAAACCTTGCGAATTTCCCCGAAACCTTCGGTTAACTCACGCTATTTAATAGATTAATCTTTATCCCTAATAATATAAGTATAGTCCTATAAGTCCCTTTAACTTATTATTCGGCTCTTTATAGCTACTTTAATCTTTCTAGCTATATTA
>JAPERM010000181.1:0-31422 GCA_030411635.1 Fusarium sp. MBC 119
TTAATCTGTTTGTTGGGGTGAGTTAACCTGTCGAAGGTTTCGGGGGAATTCGCAAGGTTCGAGGGAGGAGTCATAGGTCAAAAATACACAAGGTTTATGACACACGATAATTTGAACACGATGGTAGGCCTTCCACATGTCGTGGCTTGAAAACAAGCAGATGATTGGATGGCAAAAAGGTTTAGCTAGCCAATGTGCAATGTCCGCGTTGGTCCCATGGTAGGCCTTCTGCATGGTCCCCGTTGACCGGTTACGTCATGGAATTCTTGTTCTTTCGTTTATTCACAGGTCATGACTGTCTCAACAAAAGATTGAGGAGGGATTGTTTGTAACGGAACGAGCGTAGATGGTGGGGCTTGGTGGACCAACAGATGTTGGTAAGCGATGTGTTCGCCGGCACTCTTAAATTCCTGGGCGGAGCCTGATTTCCTTCACCACTTCTATTATCCTAATTCCCACCTTTTTATCTTTGCGATTTACATTATAAGTCATTTTGTGTAATCGGGCTAAGAGCTTGCCAAGCTACAAGCTTTTCCATTTGTCACTAGGTTTGAGAAGGTTGCTGCCCGACAATAACGTTTAAGGTCATTACGCTCGACTGACCCTAAACTTGAGATACAGAATTAACTAGGCATGGACCATGACCTCGATCCTGGGGGGCCTCCGGTGCCATACGTATCTTTACGCGACATTGAGCTCCAACCTAGCACCAACTTCATAACAGAACGCCGGGAGGACGATGTTTCTGATGAGGGCGACGGGCATTAGCCTTTCCAACCCGAGCAGCCGGGTATGCAGACCTCTAGCACCGGAATTCATGATCATACGACATCAGATGAAGCTGACTCTGTCACGCTTGATACGAACGCCAACTTGGCGGAAAGCCCTGCCGCAGGAGCACCACGTTCAAGGCCTTTCTTTGCAGAAGATGAAATGCCTCCGCTCAGTCATTATGCAAAAGGCAGTGAAGGGGAAGGATGGTGTTGTATTCATGCGAAGTGCAAACAATCTCCTCGCAAAGTGTATAAGACACCTTCCTTGGTGACGTGAGTTTGCAAGTAGTCGCATTCATATCAAGATGACTGATAAAATCAGAAAGCACGCCCGTAACCATATGACACCAGTCATCTGCCCACTTTGCCCAAAAAAAGCGGCACAGCAACGATATATGGAAAGACACGTTCAAGTCTGGCATCCCTCCCTCGCAACATCGTTAGGAATTCCAGGCCAGACCCTCAAATGTCCAGAGTGTGGGGCCACTGTTTCTAACAGTCGCGGAGACAACATGAAGAAGCATAGGGTGAACATTCATGGAACTTCTTGAAACCCTCAATACCGGACAGACCAGGGTGTTGTTCAGAGCATACGGAACCGTGGAGGAGCACCCGGAGCGTGCAAGATTCTTTGGTTCCGAGAGCGAGGGATAGACTTGAAACTTGGTAAATCGCCTGCATCTCTTTTACTTGTTAATATAGTTGGCTATCTATTCCTTGAATCGCGAGACTATAAGTTCGGTGTTCACCGAACAACCGATGACCCATAGTTGGATGGCTTTGAACATGTGGAATAGTGTACATCTCGAGGCCAAGTAACTGGGCAACATATTTAGTGGCTAGATACCTCCCAACGTTATGATAAGCTTCCCTTAGAGCAGAGCCCGCCACTGCGGCGTCACACATTGGAGACATTAGTAGTTTGGCGGCAGGCTTTTCCGGAGCGTGCAGTACCTCGAAGGGACATCGTTGAACGATTGAGTTAACGAATTGCTGATCATCTAGAGAAGCCAAAGGCAGTCTATCTTCGACCAGTCACAGCGCTGGTTGGCTCGGCAGTAGCACTTGTCGCTCTCGGAGACCATCGTCAATGGCTTTGGACAAGGCTTTTCCACGCTCAAACTTCTCGTCCTTTCATTACCAACAACCACGATACCTTGGTCGGCCTCTCGAAGCCTCGGTGTATCCAAGGGATTATCCCCGAATGCCCGGGCCCCCAGATGGGCGTCGTTTCTCAATTGAGAGACCATGAAGGCTTTCGCTGCAGGAGTGATCACAAAACCATCTGAGATTCTGCCTCCGCCGATCACGTCTAGCGGCTCGGATAGTCCGTATATCTCCAAAATCTTGCTCAACACTCAGTCAAGACCACAAGTAATAATCAAAACACCAACAGGCTTCTGAGTAGCAGCAAGATGCAAAAGGGAGACGAATTCAGGGTGCATAACGACAGATGGTGCCACAGTCTCGCAAACTGACTCAAATTGCTCATCATCAGTTGCCTCTTTGTACAGTAGAGTTGCTTGATGGAAGGCAGCCTATGAGTAACTCTCGGAACCACCAAATAGCTCTCGCAGCGGACATGTTGTTTTCAAGCTCTATCGTGTTCGAGCAAGGGCTTTCCAGAACAGGGCAGCAGTATCCTCCTCTGTCAAATTCTTGTCCTCGCCCATGACAAAAACTGTTTAAGTCTACATGGCCTTGGAGAGTAAGGATTTTAGTGAGCCGATCTCGCGCCCGAGCCATGTTGGCCTCAGACGTGGTAAATGATGTGGGTAAACGTGTCGAGGTCCTTCAATGTGTAGACTGCTTGAGCGACGGCATGTTTCTCGAACCAGACCATCAAGTGTCTAGTCACGATGGCAACTTTTCCATTACTAGCACTTTGAGCCCCGATTTTGTTGATGGCTTGACCACAAAAATCCGCCTTCTGCTCCTCATCTAGCTGGCGGAAAGCGTCGAGCCCGTCGGGAACAAGTGAAGCGATTACTTCTGAACCTTCAAAGAAACCAAACTCCATCTGGCCGAGTTCCTGCCTCAGGATTTCAAGAAGGAAAGGCTTTCCTGAACCAGAAGTGCCCGTGGATTCCGATGAATGCTGGTCCAGGTGCCGTTTGGTTCTCTCTCCCCGCGCGGCTGTCGATACCGCTGGGAAGACCAGACGACTCAGATTCATTGGTACCGCCATTGGGCTTAACAACAAAGAGGTGAGGAGGCACTCTGAAGGGACAAGTTTCACCTATTATTGTCCTCGAGAGACTGGGGTAATGATAGGGGGAGAGAATGGAAAGTGTTGTTGCTATGATAATGGACTTTCTGATATAGACTTGGCAGTCTTCGTCAATCGACTCATAATTATAACCCAAACATTAAACCCAAATCTCATGCATAAGGCCTAACTCTACGAGCAACCGATTTGCAGATACCCGCGGGCACACGATAATAGATCCATGCTCATGAGCCGGTGAGGCTGGCAATAGACAATGTACCCATGACTCCTAATACAAGCCCTTATATCTACGACAACTGATTGGACTGAAGCCTGGCTTGAAATTCCTCAAAAAGGCTATTAAGCACATCAAAACGGTTGCAGCTATATGACCATGGGGTAACGAGAGAACTGGAGCTGTCCAATGGTGAGTCCGACTGTCTGAGTCGGTTATCATGTCTCGATCCAATGTCCTTCGCGCTTAGTCATCGGCGTGATATCAGCTCTCGGCAACCCCAAACTATCGGATCGATGGAATCGCCATGACGACTCGAGAAGCACTACGCCTCTTCGAGTATGGCTTGTGTTGTTCATGATCTAGTGAAACCTAGAAAGTCATTAGTACGCATTGACACTTGACTAATCTGATTGAGCATAGAGGAAATCCCCGACCTATCTACCCGAAGCCGATCCTTAGTGAGTTCAATCGGAGACTTTTCTCAATGTCATAGTGGCTGCCTGTTTGCGCAAATATAAATCATTACGGCTTAACTCGCAAGAGTCTTTCTTCAACTGCGGTCGTGAAATTACTCTTCGTTATAGACCGATATTTCTCAAAGTCCCTCCAAATGTTCAGCATAAGCACCACAAGTAATACCCTTGCCTTGGGGCTGGCGAGCTTCTTTGCCTTTTGTGCACAGGCGCACGTCACGCCAGCGCTCACCCCATCCTTCGCCGCACTCATTCAGGCATCTTTGGAACCACTCAACGCCCGGGTTTTCAAGTTCCTCGGTGTGTCGATATCCACACTCAACCATATATTCCTCTCTATCAACATTTTCCTGGTATCCCTGCTCATAACGTCACTTACAAGGCGGGTGGGACTCTACATTGCCATCTTCTTCATGCTTTGGGGACTTTATGGAGATATTGTACTTGGCGACTCTGTTGTTCCACATATCGTCCTAATTTCAGCTGCAACAGTCGCCATCTATTTGCGGTAAAGTGCTATGGCGGCGGTGTATTCCATCACGACTGGGTGATAATGTTGATACCGGAAAATCACAACACCTCCACGTTTATGAATGGAATGGCTCGGTTACTTACCGACGTCTCAACAGCATCCTCTTGCAACGCATACCCTTGTTGGTTACCCAGAGTGCCATGGTTTGCCATAGCAGATCTCATCCGAACCAGAATGAGCTTCAAATGCCCCCTTCATAATTTTCATAAAGCTTAGCTCACTACTCGCTAATACAACCTCTTCATAATGTCAACTAGTTTGTTCCTGGATGATGAAGCGACGAAGGAAGCGTGATGCCAAACGATAGCTCAAAACTTTAGTGAGAAAAATCTTTCATTGCTTGCTTGAAACATGCCTGTCAGGAATCTACACATGGACAAGTCTATAACATTTACAGCCATTCATGTACAACGCCCAGTGGATGGAAGTCTACATGTTTCAATAACAAGGGCTGGCCCGACAATACTGAACGTTTACTCGGCGGTTACGAAGGCAAAGAGCTTATCTCAAAATTTGCAATACTCAAGTGTTTCAATACTCGTGCGTCAAAGATGAATTTTTGGAGATGGAAAAGGTCAAAGCATGCATTGTAACCAATCACTGATAATTTATTTGCCAAGAAATGCCAAATCTAGACATTCCACCACTATTTCCCGAGGAGCCCTTGTAAAGCCTCTTCCGTATCATATGCTCTCAAAAGCTCGGATCTCAAAGCTGCAACCTCGTCGCTCTTGTCTCTTCTAACACCTTCCAGCATTTCCTTAGCTGGACCAATAAGATGCGCATCGCTGAGTTCCATAACGACTGCCATAAGCACTAAGCTATCGCCCATTTGTTCCAGCTTATCATCCGCAGCCAGACCATTCATAATTTTCAACAGTCTCTCAAAGTCTGCATCTCCTGGCTCAAGGATAACTCGTAGTACAGCGTTCCCCTCGTCGCTAACTTTGTACTTGTGGAAAACCTCGGGGTTGACCGTCACGGGCTTTCCAATTTGTAGCGGTGAGGCCGATGAGTCTAGTTGCTCAAGGTCTGGGTCAGTGTTTCTATGGACCATGATAGACCCTTCGATCAAGTCGAAAGTCTCGGAGAAGCGCTTGTGGAAATGAGGGGGGACAGTCGTGCCTGGAGTCATGGTCTCGATAAATATTGTGCGTTTGCCATTGTTCAAGGTTGTCGAATCCTCAAGTCGGAAACGACGTTGATCCCAGCGGCGCTCTGATGACATGTTGATCGGGGAATGATAGTAAGCTGTGTTGTAGAATGAAGACTGACCAGAAACGTGTTGGATTATAGCGCAGGCCTTTGACATTTTAAGGAAGGAAGCCGAATAGTTATGCCTCAAATACTAGGCTTTCTTCTACTGATTGCGGATTCTGTGGGGTCTTTTTTAGTGTAGGAGCTGCATCTTGACCAATCCACAAAGAGCATCCCCCAGATCCATCACTATCTATCCCGTTATCTAGTCGACAGTACAGTTAGTGCTTACCATTTCTGACCAGGTAGTCATTGCGATTCGATGTCGAGGATGCGATAAAATCTCCTGACAAAGCAATACACAGTGAGATTTACGTCTTGTTTAGCGAAAGATCAACACTTCGCGCTGTCAATCGGCTGATGTTCGGCTTGCTTGACCATTATATTCGCGGATCTGAGCCATTCAGTTAATTGACTTCTGTCTGCGCCGCACGCAGAAAAAAGAGTCTGATCACTACCGAATGTAGATTGACTAAGACAATGCCTTGAATATTATTGGTAGCCCGAGAAGGTTCGTAGTTACAACAAGTAACTTGTATATCTTGTGCTGCTATAGGCTGGTCAACCTATCGCCGTTGAAATCCTGATTTGTATGCGATGAAGCATCATAGTAATTGGGGGACGACAACATCTGCAGGCTAAATAAACGCTACCTATGACCAGATGGGTATAGTACGATTGTACATTCCGTTTATGGCAAAGTATGAGCCTCGTAAAATGTGTTCGGTAAATACGTATTGAGATAAGCCATCTCGGTTACCCTATACTGTGAAGTCAAGGCTCGATTGTAGTCGTAGCTACCCAATTATATTCTTCTTAGTCAATTGACCAACGTTTTTTTAATCACACACGATGGCCACTCATAAAATAGTCGACGTCAGCTGTCTTACTCAACAAGATAACGTGGCTTGGAGCTGAGGGGGGCGAGACAAAGCTAACGGTATTAGCGTTTCCACATACCAGTATCAAAAGCCATTTCCATATGCAGATTAATTAGAGCCCAATGAAAAACCTAATCTTATTGGGCGCTCAAGGGGAGCAAAAAATTAAAACCCAGCGGAAGCCCGCTCGCTTGCAGAATCGGAAACAGGCACAAAGCACAGAAGACCTTGAGACCGCCAACCTTACTTTCCCATACAAGCTTGCATCGCCCCCTTCGGCATTAAAAGTGGGCAAAATGTATACAATCGAGGTCATAAACCAATCTGGTGTCAATCAGGCGTACGCTCTCTTCAACAAAATCCCCCGCGTCACTGGCAGAGTCGAAGACCAGGTCTGGTCCAACGTCTTTGCAACTCGAAGAGCCCCGCCAAGCGCGACGACAAGCTTTCAAGTCTACAAGCATTATTATGCCATTATTGGGACTTCCTCAAGCAGCCCACAAGACGGTGTTCAGGTCGACGTAAGCAGTTCAAGAGATGTCACGCTTGGCTCCTTCGAACCCACCGGGGTGGCCGTCCCGGGTACCACCCTGCAGCTTGTCATTGAGGACGGCGCACCGCAGTTTGACAACAACCCTCAACCTGACGGATCTCATCCGTTTGCTTTTGAGATACAGACAAGTAACGACTTTGGTGCCACCAAAGCCACGAGGGGTGAGTCCCTTGGAATCCAAGATACAACTTCAACATCGCTGACTCTAATAACAGGAAACTACGTCATTGGACTTGGAGGTACCAGATCCGGCCATGGCATTGACAGACCCTTGGCAACTTTCGTCCCTGAGCCCGGCGAACAATACCAGATCCAACCCACCAACACCTATTATCTAACATATGGCAGCTACACCGAGGGATCAATGATTGATGTGGACAGGGTAGGCAGAGCGATCACTATCGATTTCTCCACACTTCCCTCTGATAAAGTGGTCATTGTTCACGATGACCGTGGAAGGCTCGTATTCCAGCACGAGTAGGGGCAGGATGGTTAATATCCAGCTTGTGATATCACAGAGGTTTGCGGCAGAATGGATAAGTCAAGGTCTATTGTAGCACGATTCCATCAATTAATACAGCTACACATATAGAGCTTGTTCCTTAGCGTAGTGTAAAATATGAAGTTTGTACCTATTAAACGCCGGATGATGCGATAGAGTCACGTGAGACCGGGAATTGTTAGATGAGATTGTATACCGAAAGGTGAACCATCAATATAAACTTGATTTGTTCCAAATTATAAAAATAAGATTAAAACATAATTCTCACCTAGAATAACTAAAAATAGATACATCCCAACAGCCTTCCACTATAGATACTCATATCTTCCTTGCTTATCAAAGCTCGTTCTCGACCTTCTTGATAGCAGTATCTGCCTCATGGAAAGAATCAATCTGGTATGAACTGAACTTGCGTGCAGAAACACCCTTGGCGAAAAGGATATCAAGTTCCTCAAAAGTGCGGTTTCGAGTCTCAGGAAGACGGAAGTAGCCCCAGATAAAGACCAAGAATGCTGTGCTTCCCCAGATGAAGCCGGTGTAACCCTTGAGATTCCACTTCGTGGGGTTCATGAAGTAAGGCTGCAGCACACCAGCGATGATGCCAACAATGGCGTATCCGTTGCGAGCCAAGCAGATGGTCTTTTGCCTCAATCTGGTGGAACCCATCTCAGCGGGGAGGGCCCAGCCAAGTTGACCAGCGGACAACTGGAAGACAAAGGTCCACACGAGGGTCAAGACAGCTTGGGTCATGGCGACGGTGTGGTTATCGGTTCGGGTGTTGAGAGCACCGATGACGAACAGAATAGCAGCCATGGCGAACATGCCATACAGGTAAGCTGTGCGTCTTCCGACATATGGCATAATGCAAAACCAAGAAACCAAGGTTGCGAACAAGGCCATTCCGTTTCCACCAACGTTGAGGTGGTAGGTTGTAGTTGAGTCGAGACCAATTTGCTGGAAGAAATAGGTAGAGTTGTAAGCAAAGTTCAGACCAGAAAGAATCTGACCAGCAAAAACAACAATGGCGATCTCAGTTCGTCGCAATTCAAAACCCTTGAAGCAATCCCAATATGAAGTGCCGACAGAGAGCTGCTCTTCGAGATTGTTGGTATAGACAATAAGGCCAAGAGCATCCCTGAGCTCTGCGTCGGTGGCGCTAGGTCGCAGCCGGCCCAGGTTCTTGAGGGCATCTTCATGGCGCCCAACTCGAACCAGATGCCACGGAGTATCAGGAGCAAAGCGCAGGATAGGAACCAAGATGACCGGCCAGAACCACTGGAGGGCGAAAGGAATTCGATATGCCCAGGGGGCTGGGGTGTTGACTAGACCAGACATGACACCAGCTGAGATAAGTTGTCCAATGATGAAGCACATATTCGTCCAACTAGTCATATAAACTCGGAGTGTCATGGGAAGGACTTCGGAAGCATAGGCTGGTGCGGCGGTGGCAAAGACGCCCCAGGGAAAACCGCAGAGGATTTGACCGACAAGAAGAACTTTGATGTCGGGTGCGAAAAAGGTGATGAAGATGAAGCTGCTGAGAGCGATCAAAGAACCGATGAGGACTCGAATGTGGCCATACTTGGTGACGAGGTAACCATTGAGAAGAGTTCCAAAGAATGAACCAACTCCCGCAGCATTGCCGAGGCCTGCTTGCCACGGAGCGGAGAGCTGATAGTTGTTGGTGTCTTCATTCCAATGGCCGTACTTTTCGGCGAAGGCTGGGTATGCGTAAAAGTTGGAGAGGAGATTGGTGTCGTAACCCTCCATGACGACGCAGAGGGAGACGACAAGACACCAGACAACAGTCCATGGGTATCTTCGGATCGCTTCGAGGGGAGGGAGATTGTGTTCAGCTTCAGCACCAAGACGCGCCTGGTCAGTAGTATCTTGACCGACAGTCTTTGCGACCGATGCCTCAACATCGTAGCTCTCGGCGTGGCAAACCGATGCGTCGAAGGTTTCTTTGCCCATCTTGATGAGACAGATTGAAGGAGTCGGATTGACTTGTAAGTGAAGTAGAGAGTTGCTGATGAAGTGCTGGATTGCTGTGCAGATCTTGACTCAATCAGCGACGCATCTTGAGGTTATATACTGGAGCAAGTGCAGCTATATTCCCAATCGCCTTGCTTCCTCCATCCCCATGGGGAACAAGAAAATCGCCCCATGGGGCGGGCAGTAGTTTGTCTGTACCATAAGGCAAACCGAATATTACCCCATTTGGTTAACTCGAGTGCTTCCACAAACCTTAGCATTACTAGGCCCATCGTCACGAGGATTGGGTGCAGTGGTGGATACCCCTCTTTCTCGCTTCATGTGTCGGGCCGACTCTCTCACTGGGAACTAAATCACGCGGTGACGCTACTATCGATCTTCCGACTAAATCTCCTTTGAGCATTCAATATTCCCGAGCCATTCAACGAGATGTCTGCTACCCCGGCAAAGCGTGGGCAAGTGTGCGACAACTGCCGATTTCGCAAAGTCAAATGTGATCGTGGCATGCCTTGTGGGAACTGTCGCATCGGGGACTTCAGTTGTCAGTATCGCCACAGCATTCGACGGAAGGGGCCCAAGCAGGGCCAAGGCCGGAGACAGACACAGCTTCGACAAGGCCTGAGTAGTTTCAATGCTTGTCAGTTTCAGGTCCTGACTACAGAGGCGCCGCCCAGTTCAGGAATTCCCTGCCGCTCTGAGGCAGTTCAAGCAGGCTCTGCACAAGTCAATCCTCCGCCATTCCCAGCTTTACACTCAACAAATCTCGACAGTATTGCTCCACAACACGAATCACCAAGCACAACATCCTCAAATGAATCGGATCCCTATGATGGAGACCTCTGTAAACGCATGTCTTTGTCCCTCGTTGCCCACGTGCAACTCTTCCAGAGATTCCTCTTCCCCATCATGCCAGTGGTTGACGACGAGATCCTGGCTGATGCAGCACGTCTGGAGGAGTTACCACCGTCACGATACGCCTTAATACTTGCCATATGTGCTACGACGAGAATGCAGCTGCGTATGGACAACAGAGTCCAGGATTGTGAAAACGAACTCAACGCACAGATTCCCAGTGAGCCTCGCTTGACTGGAGATATCCTCGTCAATCTTGCTGAGAATTTGCTCCGGCAATACAGTCTAATCGATGATACAACCCTCGATTCTGTCCTGGTCTCATTCTTCCTGTTTGCAAGCTATGGAAACCTCAACGATCCTCGCCACGCATGGTTTTATCTTAACCAGAGTATTACTCTAGCTCAGTCCCTTGATTTGACTCGCGAATCTGGTTATCATGGTCTATCTGATGAAGAGCGAGAGAAGAGGCGACGAGTATTCTGGCTCCTCTTTGTAACAGAGCGGTAAGCTCTCTTTCTCACTATTGCGTCCCGTTGAACCAAAATTGACTGCTGTCATTAGGACCTTCGCTCTCCAGCATCGACGCTCCGTCATGTTACGAAGTACCGTCACAAAACCCCAAATAGTCGACTCAAATTGCCCAGTGGTAATGCACGACTTCATCAACCACATTCGCCTGTTTGAATCGCTTCCATACTCTTTATACGAATGGCAACCCGAAGGCGACGATCAACGATTCGACGACTTAAAGCTTGTTCATACAATCAACGACAAACTGTGCAGTGTCCAGCCTCATCAGTCACTGATCGAGAGTCAACGGTTCGATACGCTCATTACACAACAGTGGCTTCGGGTATCCATGTGGCGAATAGCGTTCGGTCAGAACCCGTCTTCCGCGTCAAACTTTGGGCTACTACTCCCACCAGCTCTTCCGATGGATGCTGGTAAAATCATCATGTCAGCCCTAGGGTCTGTAGGGACAAAGTCAAAAGACTGCCACGGAATTGGAATGGTAAGAGATATACTCGTGCACTGATGATTATGAACTTGCTAAATTCGCGCAGGAGCAAAAGCTCTTTGATGTCGGTATGAGCCTCGCCGACACCGCTCAACTCCCTGGTCGGACATACTCTTCACTTATTAATGGCCCTCGTGACTTGCTTTCTGTAGTGATTAATGCTCTGTCAACTGTTCGAGGTGCCCAGTCACACCTGTTGCCCAACCTTCTAAAACATTCAGAAACGCTGTTTGCACTAGCAGATCCAAACGCTCATATCGATTCAATATGGGACATGCCGGGTGTATACAATCAAGACAGGGGTGCAGTAATTGAGGATGTATCGGACGAGAACCAAGAGGTGGCGGACTCTTTAGTATGGGTGCCAGAGCACAACTTGGACCTGCTGGATTTGAGTACTCCAGTTGCGACAACGACGTGGGAAGATGCGACGATATCGTGCGAACAATTCGATCCAAATATCGGTGTTTTTTAATTGATTCTATAGTATTTGCACTAAGTTGGCACTGCTTTCTCACTCCAGCATGGTTTCGTTAAGGAATCCCCGTCAAGACACGACCATTCAGGTCTTAAGTCGCCATACTCTCCCATACACCATTTTCACCTCTATTTATTACTCAATCCTTTATACCCTCTCTAGCAGCACGACCTTGCTGTCATAGTCTGTACCAAATCGATACTGGATACCACCATTCATCAAAGTTGCACCAGAGAATGTGTCTCCGCCATCAAGCTTATATCTTGCAGATGGATCCAGTCCAGCCAAGCGAAGTAGAGGGAAGTTAAGGACGGTAGTTGTTCTGATCTGGAAAGCAAACAGAACAGCTTGGCTTCCATCTTCTGATACAAAGATTGCCGCTGGGAAGTTGGAATCTTCGGGCAAACTCAACCGCCACATAGCTCCCCTGATGATAATTGGATTGATCTTCTCCGCCAACGCAATGAGCTCCGGGATCTGCGCCTTGTCGTCTTCGGGTATATGGTCGGGATCCAGCTCAAATCCGAATGAACCTCCCATCATTGCGACGTGGGCCCGGAAACGCATGGGAATTGAACGTCCAGTGACATCGCTGGGAGAGGAACCAACGTGCGCACCCATCGATGAGGGTGGGTATACCAAAGAGGTACCAAACTGGATGTGGATGCGGTCCAAAGCATCCATGTTATCGGATGTCCAGATTTGTGGGAAGTATTGTAGAATGCCGGGGTCGAACCGACCGCCACCAGATGCACAGCCTTCCCAGAGGACATTAGGAAATCGAGCCGTTAGTACATCGAAGATGTGATACATGCCGATGATGTAGGCGTGGTGGTTATCAGGTGTTGGGCTTTCGTGCATAGCCCGGTTATTATCCCACTTGACGTAGCTGACTGGCACGGTATCCAGGATCTTGGCGACGGAGTTGATGATGAAGTCTTGTACCTCTGGCAACGCTGCGTTCAAGACCAATTGTTGACGGGTTTCGCTACGAGCGTAGTTTCCGGCACTCAAAACCCATTCAGGATGCTGCTCATAGAGCTCAGACTTCTGGTTAATCATCTCAGGTTCAAACCACAGACCAAATTGCAGCTTCTCATCTGATCCCGTGACTTGCAATTTGGTGATGCTCTCTGCGAGTGAGTTTAGCCCGTTTGGGAACCTCTTGGGATTCGCAACCCAGTCACCCAAGCCAGCGTGGTCGTTGACGCGAGGGTACTTTTCTCCAAACCAGCCGTCGTCCAGAACGAAGAGCTTGGCACCTAGTTTAGCCGACTCTTGTGCAAGCTTGTAGATAGTCTTGTCGTCAAAGTTGAAGTACAGACCCTCCCAGCTGTTGAGCAACACAGGTCGAGTCTCGCCAACGAATTTGCTTCTAATGAGGTTCTGGCGATAGAGGCGGTGGAATTTGCGCGACATTTCGCCAATGCCGAGATTGGAAAATACAGAGACGCATTCTGGCGATTGCAGAGACTCGCCGGGCTTTAACGGCCAAGATAGCTGGCATGGGTTCATTCCGATGAGTGCTCGGGTCAAACCTTGGTGGCTCTTTTCGACCTCGACGCTGAAGGATCCGGTATAAACGAGCGAAAAGCCCCAAGCTTCTCCGTGAGACTCGGTTGTTGATGGAGAGACCATGGATAGGAACGGATTGTGATAATGCGATGAGTAGCCCGTTGTACTCCCAAATCTTGGACATTGTTAGTCAAAGGCAGGATATGTCTTTAGTACGTCTGTTACTTACCCTTGGGTTCCATATTCGATCTTTCGGCGGGTTCTGTTGCATTCTCGAGTCCACTCGCCCTGAAGTTGCAGCATCTCATAATCTTGGTGGGGAAAGTCAACGCTGAAGCTAGCCAGCTTCTCAATGGCGATGTTATCACTGCTCTTATTGATGATTTTGACGTTGCGCACAATGGCATCGGAACTGGGGAAAATCGAGTACGATAGATCTGCTGCGACCGAACTGTAATTATCATACAGGTGGATGACAAGTGTTGAGACATCGTCGTCTGAGCCAAATGTACTAGGTAATCCCTCTAGAGCGGGCTTGCCCTTGACCACGCTGTGAGATTTGTACTTGAAATCACAGACTGTGAAACCTTTGGCGTGTTTGATGTGCACAGCCGGAACACGGAAATCTCCCCGGCCAAGATCTGGAAATTCCCGTCGGAGATGAGCTTGAGTGGACCAACCCCCGCCATTAGACATGATCTGCGCGATGGGGTTTTCTGTTACCCTGTCGCCGAAATGGTCCAGGAGAAGGTCTCCGGTCTCAGAGTCAACGTGAAATCGGTAGGACACATTTTTTCCGTTGAGGGAAAATGAAGTTCCTTCGACCACGATTGCTATGCCAAGTTAGTCGCTTGTTTCGATTGTATGAGAGGCGAAACGTACGGTCGGCTTTAGAACTCGCCGTAGTGGATTGGAGGATAGTCATGGTGGCTGAGAGGACAATGCGACCAATTGCTCCAGATACGCAACTCAAACGTATATATGGTAAAGTCAAAAGGGTTTGAGGATAAATGCAGACCGCAAACCGATGAGTATTTGATCCGGGTTTAAATATATTGTTGGTCTTGACACGCCACATGCAGTCATAGACCGAATTCCGAGCATTGCCCCATGGGGTTAATCAAGCTTATGTCAAGCGGGGAAGCCAAGACAACCAAAACACCACCCACCGCCTGCAGTGACAAGTGGTTAGTCCCCATTGGTATTGTTGAGAGGCACAGCACTTTCGGATAAATACAGGGGAGGAGACATCTAAACGCGACTGGATACGAGGATGAATGCACCTGACCGTAAAGATTTACATCAGATACTTTAGTATGATGATCAAAAGTTGAACGATGCAATACCCCATAATTGACGTTCTTACAGGCCACAATTGCTGTGGAAAATATGTCTGATCATGTGCACAAATTATTGCAAGTATCTTTTGCCTCATCTGTTGAATGTTCCCTGGTAATTTTGCTATCGATATAAGTATAGAATATAAAATAGTAAAATCACTCATAACAAGCTAACAGGAAACTCAACTACCTTATCCCGAAAATAGTCTGCGAATCCCTTTCCAAAGCCGTCTAGGCGGCTCGAGCTACTCACCCCACGGCCAAGAATGCCATAGATCACAAAATGAACGGCATGGATGTGAGGAAACTCAACGCGCTCGATGAAAAAGGTGTCACGCCAGTCTTTTCCGAGGAGCTCCCGCACACGCGCAATGGTCATGTACGACTGGAGCCATTTCCAATGGGCAGGATTTACAACAAACAAACCAAAGTTGAGATTCGACCCTTTGTCTCCTGAACGACTCAGAACGATATCGCCCAGACGAAGACTCTTGGTCGGTCCCGGGAAGACCGCCTCCGCCTGAGGATCATAGCTATTGCGGGTATCGAGAGCTTTGTATTTGGGAGGATGCCCCGTATCGTGCGATGCGATAACAGTACCGCCTTCCACAAAGTTGGTAGTTTCTTTGATGTCATCCTGACTGACGAGAGCTGGGTAATATGCGAGAAATGGCCTAGGAACGGCAGTGCGAGTGTCGAGAGACGCGTGAAAGCCTACGAGCCATTCAGTTCAGGTTATCTTGTTACCAAGACACTGACAAACGTACCAGAGAAATGCTTTAATGAAATATCCTTCAAGACATTTGCAACGGCCGCAACCGTCTTCTGCGATCTGGCGGCGATGAAAACCCGCATATACGTCGTGCTTTCAAGTTGACATGTAGGGTTGGGAGCAGGAGTTCCAACCCTGACGGCAGAATAATATGTTAGCATTCTTCATGAGGCACACATCAACAGGAAACAGTATTTCATACCTTTGGAACTCTAAGGTCTCAACATTCTCGATAATCGACTGAGGAAGAAAGCATTTAAACTGCTTCTCGAGGAGATCCCACTTCTTATCTGTGGCATAACCGGTCGCGTTCAGAAGCAACTCGGCCTCAAATCCACCTTGGTAAAAGACGGCGAGCTTGGTTGTCCGAGGAGGTGGATATCCCCGAATGCCGTGAACTTGGACTCTAAGAAAGATTGTGAGCGATGATTGATGAAGGGAAATGGTTACCTTACCTATCATTTCCCTCGTCCTCAATCACGACATCCCCAAGGTAGGCACTGACATCGCTGTTGAGATAGACATCTCCTTGCAGTTCATAGACAAACTGGCACCGGACAGTATCCACATTGACGACACCCTGCGTACCAGGATGCTTCGTCACAACACATGAGCCATCCTTCGAGATTTCAGCAATGGGAAATCCAGGCGACACCAAGTTATCGAGGTCAAGCTTGTCAAATCCAGCAAAGTTTGCTCCAGTGACATAAGCAGAGCATTCAATGAGGTGACCTGCGATAAGAGATCCGGCAAGCTGATCGTAATCATTCTCGACCCAGTCATGCCAGAACCACGCCGCAGCAATGACAGGGCTGGCATCAGCAACTCTTCCACAGATGATGATATCAGCTCCACGCCTGAGACCGTCTACAATTCCTCGAGCGCCGAGATAGGCATGCGCAGATACCATTGGAACCTTTTCATCAGCGTTGAGGAAACTATATGTCAATTCCGATTGAACGACGGAAGGATTTCCAGAGTCTAGATGCTGCAGTTCTGCCTCAGTCGTGGGCATGCTTGGTCCAAAGCGATGGTACATGTCGTCGCCAGAGAGATAAGCGACGCTCAAGCCGAGACCTTTCTGCTCGACCTTGATTGAAAAGTTCAATTAGCCAGTTTTATACGATCAAGTTTCGGGTGAGTTACTTACTAGATTTTGCACCTTTAGTGCGAGAGCCTTGGGATCAAGCGCACCTCCGTTTATGACCACACGGATACCCTTCTGGGCGATGACATCAATGGTCTGCTGCAGGCCTTCCCAGGCTGTGGCCTCATAACCGGGGTGTTGACCATTTCTCCATGCGACGGCATTGTTTGCAAGATTAACTTCTGTATTACCACAATATTGTCAAACACGGAATCTTGTCGTGATAAGAACGCGAATAGCCTCTCACCTGCGAGATAATCACCGGTTATGAAATCGACATCACCAAGAGTTGCTTGGCGATACATCTCATATGCTGGGTCCCCTGTATTGAATATTGTTAAATCATCAAATTCATGTTGTAGAGACAGATGAACTAACCATGGAAACCAGAGCAATTTGCCACACGGACAGGGCGATTTTCAACGGGACGCGACATTCTTTCGAAGTTATAATAATGGATGATAATTGTTTTATGAAAAGAAATGATCATGAGCCGAGGGCATTCTTTATATTTACCAATCTGAGATTTAATGCCTTTAATCCGCGTGGCACAAATCCCGTGGGGAAAATAAATGCCGTGGGCCGTGGGCTCCGGGTGCCCAAAGACCACGGAACGTCATCTAGGATGTCTCCTCGGTCATATTGTGGAAACTAGAGCCAGTATTGCACCAGTTAATATCCGGCTACACTGGGCCTTAAAAGCCGGAGTTTCGTTCAATTATAAAAGACCCGTGCCTTCGTTTCGACTATCTCTCAAAAAGCAACTTTTATAGATCTTTTATTCCTACAAGCAATATGGCGCCCCACGAAACAATTCCAGGGACTGATATATACGGTCCTGGCACCTTCATTGACAAGGACTTCATTCCGGTCCCTGCTGATGCGAAACGTGTATTCGAGCTTCTGGCCTCCCAAACCCCCGGATTTACTCAAGACCCAAACATATGGAACACAGTCTGCTTCAGCGGAGGCTCTACTCCAATGGTTCCCGGCCCGATCAAGAGTCCTGTCGTTTCCGCCGCCTTGCACGCAATGTGTGGAGTCGTCGCGAATGAGTTGCTCGAGCTTCGAGACGGAAAGCCTTCTCAGGACAAGTCCGTCAAAGTCGATACCGACCACGCGGGAATTTGGCTCGGATCGACTTTTACAACCTACGTCGATGGCCAGGACGTTTCAACCCTCTTAAGGTCCAACAAGTTGGCCTCTCTTTTCGACCGCGATTTTGAACAGGGGTTTGCAAAAGGATTGGCGGCTAGGGCGACTGCGATTTATCAGACAAAGGACCCCAAGGTCTGGTATCAGCTCCATGGTTCGCTCGACGCCAACAAAACCCTCGAGTCGATGGGGATTCCTACAGATGTCAAGTTTGATACTATGAGAGAGTATTATGAGTACATCCAGTCATTTGTCAAGGAATGGAGTCCGGATGAACTTGAGATGCACAACGTGCGCCATGGTCTTTGCGGGAGTATTTGCTACACTCCCGAAGCATGGAGGAAAACCGTCATGGGTCAGCGACTGAACTCGCATCCTCTGATAAACTACGGGCACCAAACTCATGCGGCCAGTACTCCCCGGATACCCCTTCCTACAGCCACTACAGACAACAGGCCTTTAGCAGGAATCAAGGTTTTGGAGATGGTTCGCATTATTGCTGGCCCAATTATCGGCGTGACGCTGGCTTCATATGGCGCCGATGTTATAAGAGTAAACTGCAGCAAGCTTGCAGATCTAAATGTAAGTCAAGACTCCGCACCTTACTGAGAGATTAGAGACTCACTTTCTGAAATAGGTTCTACAGCTCACACTAAATGCTGGAAAGCGTACCATTGATCTTGACATAACTCGCACAGAAGACATGGCACGACTACACGAGCTGATCGCCGATGTAGATATCTTTATCCAAGGTTTCCGTTTTGGGTCATTGGAACGCAAGGGTCTCGGACTCCGCAGCATGCTGGAGCTCGCAGCAAAGAGGAACAAGGGCATCGTTTACGTTGACGAAAACTGCTATGGTCCCGATGGTCCTTTTGCTGAACGTCCTGGCTGGCAGCAGATCGGAGACGCCGCTAGCGGAACAGAATATGTTATGGGGAAGTCCCAGGGACTCGAAGACGGACACAGCGTCCTGCCCCCTCTTCCAGTGTCCGACATGATCACTGGTCTTGTTGGTGCACTTGCAGCTATGATGGCCCTTCGTGATCGGGCTACCAAAGGAGGCTCCTACCATGTGGTCAGCTCCCTGGTTGCTGCCGATGCTTTTGCGCTGGAAAAAGAGGTTGGGCTATATTCACCCGAGGTCGTGGCCCAGACGGCTGAAAAGTTTGGCTTTGTGCCCTCAACGTCGGATCAGTTCGTATCTGAGATTATGATCCAGGTCATTGATGGTTGGAAGAAAGGTCTTCCAGGCTATGTAGAGAAGGAATCACACTTAATGACGGCTGTACAAGGAGGACCGTGGGGCGAACAGAAGCTTTTGAAACCTGTTACTCAGCTTGGCGACAGTGCAGCTACGCCACGGTGGACAACTCCCGCTGTACCAAACTGCTATCATCCGAATAGTATTCAATGGCGGGAGGTGTAGTCGCACCTGCTGATGACGGCTTCAACATATGTTTGGTCGACTGTTCTATCTAAGCCTTGTTGATTCAAGTTTTGAATTTTCGGCTTTTTACATGTGCTCATGTATACTCACGTTGTTAGCTACCTACTCAGATAAATGGATCGTTAAATGGGGTGAAATCCATCAAATAACCTCACACTTCCTGCTATCCTCCATCACTGATAATGATCGTTCTCTGTACTAAAGGCCTGAGCGTCAAAATCACAACTTGGCGGGGCACCAGTTAGCATGTCTTGCCAACTCCAAAAAAGACTGCTCGTCAGGTCGAATGGGTCTGTGTAACTGGCTTCGTTTCCAACAGGCAACCCAGCTTCTACCAGGAGACTGTCCTGTTCCCCAGTTTGGTTGCGTGAACCATGAGTGGGCTGGTCTCTGTCCGTAGCGTGTGCTGGGCCAGTTTTCGCAAGTTTGATCGTCTCTTTGGCAGTGTTTCGAAAGTCAGAGCACACCGACAGGACATGATCTACATATGTATCTGGCTCTTGAGAAGCAAGCCTTGACAGAAATTGGAGAGTTCGGTCTACTAAAGACAGATCTGGACTGGCCTTTGCACAGTTGGGATTAGAGATCATCTGAGATAGCAAGGCCACTGTCGCTGCTGCTGGGAAGTAAACCACACTCCTGTGATTCGGTTAGCGAGTTATGTTGGTCCAGAGACGCTGGTACCTTCAGTGGGCCCAAATAAGGACATACCAGTCAAAAGATTGACCGAATCGCTCATCATCGATGTGTTTGACTAGATCAAGTGCTGATCTGGCCACCTCTAATAGTTTTGCAGTCAATTCACTGCGACGTGGTTGTTGGGATAGCAAGCAAACCCGGTAGATGCTGAGGTAGCAACAATGGCTAGCAAAATGAAGTCGTAAAATGTGTGGGAGAAAGGGACCAGGATCTGCAGAGAAATTCTGCTGCGGCTTCAGGAGGTCGGGGATACTATCCTTCCATCGGCTGAGTTCCAGGAGACATTGTTCTGCGTCGGCAACTCTCTCCGGCAAGGGGCTTTTGAGGGCGTCGGTTGTATACAGGGAGTCGTATACTTTCCTTTGAACCAGTGCAAACTTCGCGAGTATGGCCAGGAAGTTTACTTTTACTCCACAGCGCTCGATGATACCCAAGTTATCGCTGGGGTGGTCGGGTGGCAATGGTACGTCAAAATCGCGAATATCCTGAGTCGCAGGGCGTCCAGTTCGTAAGCAGACATCAGCATCCAGTATAAATGCAATCCAAAAGACTCGTTGTCTCTCCTCAACCTGGGACTTCGGAAGACCGAAGGACTTAAACCGATGCAAGCCGATGGATTGTGAGAACCGAATCGCAGTCGCCGTAAATGCAAATAAAGGCTGAGGATTCGGAGTACCTTGGAAGAACCAAGCTAGGCAGATCATAACCTGCACAGCAAGAAGGTCGCAGGTTCGCATGAAAAGTTCGGAAGTGACCGACATGGCGTTCTTGACGTGCCCAATGCAATTGCGCCAATTGTCTTCGCCGTCGTCAAGCTTCTCAGCACGATTCCTATAAGCAAAAGCAAGGACCATATTGAGAGCGGCCCACCACGAAGGGCTGCTATTTGGATTCCACGAGAACTGCCGATCAAAAAGTCTCTTTAAATTCGTTTGGTTAAAGACTGGCAGAGCCTGGTTGAAAGTGCTGAGGTATTCCTGAACAAGCTCCAGGAGGAGAGGCTTGGAGGGTAATGGCTGTGAGCATCTTTTCTCAAGCGGGATGTCGTCTCGTAACCCTTGCGGGTACCAATCAACTAGACCCCATCTGCTGTGGCTTCGCTGAGTGATATTTGGTAGGGAATTACGTGCAAGCTGACCTTCGACGGCATGGGATTCAGCGGGGGAGACAACACAGAAACCAGAAGAAGCACCTATAGTCTCATCAATACATGACTGTAAATATTTTCAGCATGCAGTGTTCCCAGAGTAACTTACCGAAGAAACGCATTGCGCCTGTCTTATTCTTGAGTGCATAAGATTCTCCGGTACCTTCATTACCCGCTGGTGAATGAAGAGTGGATTGATCATTCTGAGTAGGCAGTACAGCCGTATCTAGGTCCACATGCGGGAATTGATTTGCATCCGTAGAATTTGGAGCTTCGTCGCTGGATTGATCTTCTGAAGTCAAAGTCGATAAACCATGATCATCACATGGTGACTCCAATCGGGGCCTTTTATTGGATGTTGCTTGGCGTAAGTTATGTTCCAGGTCTTGCACACGTTTCTCGATCTTGGAGACCTTTCTTTTTCTAGAACAATCAGATTCAAGTCTTGGTTGTCTCATCGAGACCGGCTTACCGTAAACCATCGTCATATGTGCAGGCCAGATCAAATGCACGACATGACACGCAAGCAGGTCGACCACCATCACATTTGACCTTTTTCCTTCTGCAGATATTGCAAGCCTATGATTGTAAGCCATTGGTTGGCTATGATAAAAACAAAGCGTCATACCTTTGCAAGGCGAGCTGAGCCTCGTGATTTTACCCTTTCACTCATGCTTTGCGTGATCCATACACTTTTTGGACTCGGGGAGTCGCAGGCTTAAATACTCTCCACATAAGCAGAACTCATCCACTGTGGACCAGGAGACAAGTTCAAATATAGAAGCATCAATCAACAAGAGGTGAAGACAAAATTTGGTTCGCTAGCCGTTCATTCCGACAAGTGGCGAAGTACTAACTTAACCTAGGCGCTTGGACCTGTATAACAGCTTCGGATTAACTATGGACCGTCGGCTGCCAGACATCAGAGTCCTTCCTACTGAGAGCTGTTATGTGTTGGCGCAAGCAGTTTGTCGTTTCTTGTAGATAATCTGCGAATCCCACGAATACTGCAACGGAGTCTCACTTGTGAAAGTCCAAGCTCCTGACTTCATCTTGCCCCATTGAAGCGGCAATAGGTGTGAACCCGGAATCTTTGGGTCCGGGTGACATGCTGCACTAATGACGACGCTGCAAGTAGAAGCGAGCGGTAACCGAATCACAGTCTTTCCCTTTGACATGACTTGTAGATCCATCTTACTGTCTCTATCAGGTAGCCGCCTTGAGCCTAACCAGATAAAAGTGAGCAGAAGCCCTACCATAGCCAAAAGAGACAGAAAGAACCCAATTGAGGCATATCCCACAACAGACCCATCCAAAAACTCGGCACGAACAAAACCGCTCTGAGTACCATATGCCGGGTTGTACGTGAAGCCTCGTGTCTCAACGGCAAAGATCGACTGCGAAAGCAACCAATGGATTGATGTCGAGGTAATAAGCAACGGAATACTATATCGGTAAGGTAGAGAGAGGTCGTATGAGGAGCGTTGTTTTCCTTCAGGCAACGAAACCCGAAGAGTCTTGCGGATAAATGCAAACCGTGCCCAATGGTGAGACACAAGCATCTGGGTAAGCATAGAGTTCATGAGATACCAGCAGCCTCCTATGAGAAGCTGCGGCACATTGGCGAGCAATAGACTGCCGTATAAGGCAAATCCTCCCATGCTACTCCAGGCTGCGGTGAGTGATATTGCATATTCTCGCATTTCACCAATACCCATCTTCCACAACGAAGGTACGTCGATCGGTTGAACATATTTTGCTAGTTGCTTAGTTGAAAGGGTCAGAAGCATGACGAGGCCGATGATCAACGCCGCAAAGCTTAGAGCCTTCCGGTCAGTTTCGAAGACGAAAGGAAAAGAAAAAGATAACTGACAAAGATAGGATCGATATCCAGGACGCCAAGCTAGCTGCTTGATACCATCTGATAGGTGCCATGACTCTTGTCAGGCGTAAATTCATCTCTGTCGTTGAAAGAGAAGCAGATCATGAAGCTCTGCCGCGGCAGTCCTGTTTTTCAACGAAAAGCGCTTTCGAGGTACGTTCGTCCGGATGTCGTAGGAAGGATGAGATGGCATCGCCCAGCACAACCAATTGTTCCTTCTGCCACTGTCCATCGCGGACATCCCTCTTGCTCTGAATATGCAACCTCCATGTAAGCCACATGAACACTAGTATTGCCGCGTTCAAGCTAGTGATAAGCATCAGAAACACCATACTATATCGGATAGCACAGCCGTCCTTGATCTTTTCAGAGCCCGCAGAAAGGCAATGATCTATCTCCACCGCTATTTCTTTGACTATGGTATGTTCATAATTCCAATAGACGATCCTAACAGTTCAAGAGTCGGCCTTTGGAACTAGGAAGTCCTTGGTGCACCAAGTTTTTGGCCTTTCCCAGTGTTCATGGGTTTCTCCACGACTTTCAATAAGCGTGATGAACTCCGAGCACATCCAGTTTGATCCCCACATCCATTCTTGAGCATGTCTCATGTTCCAGTGAAGATAAATGAGCGATGAGTTAGCAGCTCTAGGAACTAGTGAGAGACCATCGGCCATTGACGTGTTGGCTGCAACTAGTACAACGTCTTTGTGCTGGGAATCGGTGTTGAGGTAACGTTTGATACATTCCGTATTGTTTAGGCGCTCTAATTGGTCTTCGTATAGCATTTCGCGTAGTTTGGCGGTATGGTCGGCGGGTCGGTCACCCGGAGCATATGTAATCCAGTATTCACCATCCGAGACGAACGTGTTATTCCACGCCTTTTTGTCATTTTTGAAATCTTTCGTGACGATAGCAACCTGATATGAACTGACTGGTATGACGTCAAAGAAAACCGAGTTCCATCTATAGAGTGTCAGCGGCCGGCGTACGCATTGCGAGGATTTATCAGTACATAAGGTGCAGGGGCATGCAGCAAAGCATTAACTCCATATAAGATCTTTTTCTTGATGTGGATTCGACTACCAAGCAGATTGCGAAAGCTTGGGGATCCTATATCAACCCAATCGCCTTTCATGTGACATGCAGACACTTCTCCTCTTGTCGGAGCAACAAGGATCTGGGTATAGTAGTTGCAGGAACTGAGAACAACTGAAGAGCAGATATTGACGACAAGATGAATTGCAAGGTTTGTAACCCTCGCTTGACCGCATTGGATCACATAAAAATCGCCAAGGCTCTTGTAACCACCATGTTTTACTACCGCCCAGGTGCCAAAGGTGAGGTTGAGAAGTAAGACAGTTGATGTACCCAAGAGACCTCCAAGAATAGATTTGTCTCTCTTGGTCAACGATTTGAAGTAGGTCCGAAGAGGGGTAGTTAAGCTTGAGAAACTGAAGGCTGTGAAAAGACCCTCCATCTTTCTTCCTAATTAAGACGAGCTTGGGAGGTTTGGCTGAACCTAATGTTGGGTAAGGCAAAGACAAGCGGTTTTTTTATGGCAAGTGGGTGATATCGAGAGTCTTGCAGTCGACTTCTGTCCCATTAGTATGATCCACAAGGGATACTGCTAGTTGATATATCTATGTAGTAAAATGCCTAGTAGGCGTTGTTTGTGCTCCTGGAAGGTGGTACCAGAATCTTACCCTCCTACACAAGCCCCAGGACTCTCTCAGCTTTACCATACACAAGAAAGTCAGTCCGAGTTACACGACAAGTTTCCGCCGTGAGGCTGATGCTAGTTGTCATACGCGAAACTTCCTCAGTCTACCGTCTGTTATCCTATTTAGAATGAGCACAGGAGGCTCCGCTACGGAACTGCCGATTACACAAGAACGCAGTCTAGACAAACTGAGAATATCTTCAGCCAATTGGCCCTGGAAGACGCGTCACCATCGGTTTCTCAGCCATTTTTTTAATTTTCTTTTGCCGAGACCTTCAGCCCCCATTCTAAAATCGATCTCAACCAAGTCATCTAATACACCCCAGTTATGTTGCCTACTGCCTCACTGTACAAATTCAAACATATCTTGGGATCCTTTTTAGTCTCTACCTTTTGTAATATCTTGCTGGAGTATATATAGCAGTATAGCTACTAAATCTAAGCTGTCTATCTGAACTGGGACTACATATGCTACTATATACGTATGAAAGAAAACAAAACGTTCTAAATATTATCATACGTAACAATTGGCTCCCTCGAGCCCGACCCTTTCATCCTCGCGTCGGCATAAGAGAGTGCCCAATCTTTGAACTGATCAAGATCAAATGCGGGCGCCCACCCTTGCCGCTGGAGAGCGCGAATGGCATCTATAACCCACGTCACGCAGCTCTGCTGTGGATGTGTATTTTTAACCGGTAGACGGACTCTTTCAAAAAAGTCTGAAAGTTCAACAGCCGATACCTCGTCGGGTATCTGCCCAATGACGATACGCCCGAGGAGCTTAGCGCTGAGCAGAGGATCGATGTTGATCTTAGGTCGGAACCACCAATCCATAGTAGGATTGTTCATTCGAAATGTGACGGCGTCGATTTCAGATGCGTCGGTGGCGTCAAAGGCGTGGCAGTCTCGCCCGTCACTCAGCTCCGGCATCACGACAATGGCCCAGTGGTAAGCCTCATAGCCAAAGGTTCGTCGCGCGTTTCCTTGAGAAAAGCGATCTCGATGATATAAACCCACAGTAACCAATTGGACCATGGTCTGAAGCTAACAGGGACTTCTATTAGCATTACGATAAGGTGTTACGATTCCAATACTTACTGTTTCAAATGTGTATACGAATTAAAAAAGAGATAGGTAACAAAATATAATAGGCGGATGTAAACAACAACAAGAACAGACGATGTCGCCTATCTAGTGATATTAAGCTCTTTATAAGTTTGTGAGGTAGGCTGGACTCGTGCCATTCTCATCATTGCCAAAACCAACAACATGATGCTATAATAAGAAGTCTTTGCGGGGCCTACATATATTATAATTCGATTCGTATTTTACCGCCGGCCGACCCCTCGCTCTACCCAATAGCTTTCCTGGCTGTCCTCGCTACTGCCAGGCTGCTGATTTGCTGATGGATGATTGGGCTCCACCTACAACGCCCATAACCGCGCGATCAGGACTGACTATAAGCGCCCGTCCTCAAAGAGATCCACCACGCCTGAAACAGTTCTTGTCCTGTTGAGTATACGTACCTACATCCTAGTTAGTTTTCAGAGATCATCACCAATCAAGAAGCAGGAAGAATCCACAGAGAGTGGGTGGAACGCCGCAGAAGAAAGAGGTTCTTGCTGAGGTTCTCGGGCGTGAGATCACGTTTTCAGGTTGATACTTTCGACATTTCCTTGTGATTATGAGGAGTCAAAACTAGGGATGTAGAGTCGCATGACGCTAGAAAAGATGCGCGGCGCCTAAGAGCGCTCGTCATGAAGTTTAGAAAGCACCCATCAGCATCGCCGAGCAAACGGCAATCCGATAACATCATAGAATAAAACAAATCAGGACTAATGTGGTTGCAAATATCACCGTGCCTGTTTCCGAGAGTCCTTTAACTAGCCCATATACAGTGTCTAAATGCATATTGTGGATGGTCTTAAAACAGAGTCAACTATAGCCAAAGCAACGGCCTGATGCAGTCTTATATAATGAGAATGCTGTGGAACAGTCTAGTATGTTTGAAGCCGAGTACGGAAGTAGATTCCAAAAGAGGCATATCGCTACTTAATGTGCTTCGTATCTCAATAAGATGTTAGAGCTTGACTTCACCGTTGCAAAGAAGACCTTTTTTCATTTGGTCGGTGAGGACATTTGAGAGCATCACATAGCGATTAAGACAATCAATGTCATTTTATGGTTCTTCTTATCTACCTAATAATCTGCCCTACTGCCCTCGAGATAGGGCTAGAGACCACAAGTCCGTTAGCTGTCGACCTGCTCTTCCCTCTAACCAGGCTGCTGACGGGTCCGAGCCTGGGCGTTCGTGGCGAACTCCGTTGCGGTATGAAAAAGTCCTTGTGCCCGGCTCTTGGATTCTCTCCCAAAGGATCCGTTCTGCCATGAGCTCCGTCTCGTAGCTGGGGAGAGCAAAACGAAAATAATCCTCCCAATCTTCGCCTGGAAAGAAGTTATAGTGCGCCTTGGTAAACTCCCAGTATTCCGGATACCATCCCGCAAATGCCCAATCAATGATCGCAGCGACACGTCCATGCCTCACGATGATGTTTCTTGGGGCTAAGTCTGCGTGGGTAAAACGGGTTTGATAACGAGCTGTGTGTACTTTGGCCACCTCCTGGCCAAGAAATGGCGCGACGTCTTCCCATCGTAAATGTCCTCGCACTAATGAATGGAACTCATCATGGTTCATAGGACCGAAAAACCGAGCTCCAATGCGGACGTCGTAGGCGGGGTTCTGAAGAGCCGAGCTAACTAGATCCTGAGCCGGGGGTTGAAGATCGCGAAGACAAGACAGGTGCTGCTTGATGTCGGCGAAGATGGTATCTCTCTGACCTGTCGAAAGGTGGTCCCAGGTGCTATCCAAGGTTTCGCCTTTGACGTACGCCATCTCAATAAATATCTTGCCATTTTTTTCGGTGTGAACAGCGTAGAGTCTGGGCACCGGAATTGTTGTATGCGAGGCGACATATTGCATGGCTTCCACCTCAGGGGGGTCGCATGGTCCCTTGATGACGCGATGCCAGCTTACTCTATATGTAGAAGGGCCAAGAGGTCGGAACAGCAGCTTGCCGAACCAAAGTCGCCATCGCAATGGGAATAGGGTTCCGATGGATTGGCCCATAGATACAAAACCGTTGAATCAAGAGCGAGACTGGAGATGGTGATAATATCAGGAGTGGAAGATTTCAGGACCGAGCGTCGCAAACTGCGATCCCCTGATTGCAGAGCACAGCCCCCGTTGTGGGGCTACCCATACTGTGATTGGTTTAAATTCCACTTTCCTTTGTGTGCCCTAAGAACATCCAATGATCCAATTGTAACAAAAGATAAAATCTTATTAGCGAAGCAATTGGTTGCTCAGAAGCTCTCTTGCGCAATCCTACTGGTTTTCAGCAAGCCGGAGGCAGAAATGTTCTCAACTCTTCATCTCGAGATATCAAGGACTCAGGTGAGTCTCGTATTGCGTTGTGCCAAGACAATCAGCTGCGTCGATGACAGATCGATAGTAATGAGGACTCTCAAGTTGATTTCGAAAAATGCAGTATCTAGAAGCACAGTCAGTGGTAGTGGCTTGGCTTTGCGTGGCCTGGAAGAAGCTTGCCGATTTTTGCATCGAAATAACAATCGACCCATGTTTGCGGGATCAGAAAAGCTGAGTTTATCCATATTGTAAAGGATTAAGAAAGAATTTCCTCCAAAATTTCGGTTGTAACAATGATAATTTTCTTTTTCTGGCATCGTTTACTAGACGTTTAAGACCGAAGTTATAGAGCCTAATATTACCTGTATTCACCCTAGGACACGTCTTAAAACTTCAGCACGCAAATCATATTAATATATTGCTCATATATAAATCGTTTTATACTTATTTAATTTAGAGTTTCAGTCCTTGTGCTTTCTCGTCTTAATTGGCCATACCGACAGGAAAGGGCTGGGCCTTGTCTCCGGACACTAGCTAGGGTGAAAGGCTTCGCCTGACTTGGCGGCAAGGTTGGTAGCTGCTTAGAACTGGGGGTTTTACATCTGTGACGCTGCTCAGAACCATTCAAGAGAGCAGTCGTAGGAGAGGAGCAACGAGCAGATACCTTGCCGCTGGTCCTCTACAGAGATTAGTGCCACCCATGGCGCCAACTTTCAAACCCGCGGCGCGGATATAAACATCGCTCTGCGCTAGGACTTAGAGTGGTGAGACTTCGCTATCTTCAAGACACCGTAACTTCTGCATGTGAACATCTCTGTCATCTGTTTCCACGGCGGTAATTGTCGCCATGAAGTCAACTTATCCACTCGATACACATGTAAACGAAGGTAATAAGACTCCAAGTCAAGGTAAAGTTGAAGCATAGACCAGTCTTCCTCAGAACTGCTGTACATTGACCAACGGAGAGACCAACCTGTCACCCGCCCATAATGGCCAACTAGTTGTGGGTACCTATTACCTTGTCACTCATCTACAGAGACTCGACTTGAGCATTGCGGGTTCGATCTGACTAATGCATGTATCATATTGTACTTTAATTCCACCAGTTTGACCATTCAATAGAAAGAATGGAGCGGGCTCGTACTGCTAAGAGGGATACTGAGACGACTCCTCGAATGATAGGGTGTTGTGAGAATCGATACATAGCCCATAACCGTAAGATGCGGAGAGACCTTCGTTGTGCGCTCTGATAGGCTGTACCGTATTGCACGCCCAGTTCATTATTATTTTTTGGACGATACTCACCTCGAAGGACTTGCATGCATGTACACCGCACGTGTTCGGAACCCGCCCGTTTAGAGCCCGCGCGTCTTAGAACCCGCGCGCTTTCGAGCCCGCGCGCTCGGAGCCCGCGCATTCCATATCAAGTCACTGCATTCGCAGTACCACCGTGGGCCGCCGAAAATTTCCTCATGAGGCCCTCTGCCATTATTAACGGTATTGACTAAAGGAGCTTTTAGATATATAAGGAGTTCTACAGTTGAATTAAGACAATCCATAGAACACAGCAGCTCCTCGCTCATTATTCAGATTCATTAACACTTTTTAGTGTGCACTAAACACATAAAAGACATCTTGCTATTAGTCTTGCGCCATGGTTGTCGTTGCGGTGGCTGGAGGTACTGGAGGAGTTGGCAAGACGATTCTTACTCAGCTTCAACTTAACAAGGATCATACCATCTTTGCTCTAAGCAGAAACGTGGGTAAATTCAGATCGATGTTTACCGGAATAAGGCGCTAACTATTGGGCTAGTATCCTGAAAACAAATCTGCTGATGGCGTTCAGTTCATCAAGGTAGACTATAGTGATATCGATAATCTAAGCCATCTTCTCGAGGAACACAGAATTGAGGCTGTTGTTTCGACTATCAATATTCAAAACGAGGTCGCAAGCCAGGCTCAACTAAGCCTCATCGAGGCATGCGATAGGTCAAAGACGACGAAGCGGTTCATTCCCAGTGAATTCGGTTCTGTCAGCTCTCCAGAGTACGTAAGATGCACATGAGTGCGTACAGGTACTTACTCACACACTACCACAGAGATACCGAGACTGAGCCTATGGTAGGGTTCGTTCTCAAAAGTGCAGAAGCTCTCCGGAAGTCAGACCTCGAGTTCACTAGGTTCGCCAATGGTTTCTTTATGGACTACTGGGGTATGCCCCATATTCCCAGCAACCTCTGGGCCTATACCTGGGCCATCGACATCGCAAACAAACGGGCTGCCATCCCCGGGACCGGTAATGATGTACTCAGCTTGACATATTCCGTCGACGTCGCCAAGTATGTTGTTCGAACATTGGAGTCATCCAGCAAGTGGCCTGAGATCAGTGTTCTATCTGGATCAGACATCACTTTCAACGAACTTCTGGCTATCGCCGAGAAAGTTCGAGGTACGATACCATTGCATGATTGAACTCAAGAACTTTCTTTTCTAATAGTGAGGTTTTATAGGGTCTAAATTTGAAGTCAAGTACGACAGCCTGGAGACTCTGGAGAAGAACGAGGCGACCCTTCTACAGGCTGGCTATGAAGGTGGAGGCGGCGCCTCAGAAGATGACGCGAGACAATTGGTGTCTTTTTTCGGCAGGTTGACGGTTTCAGGAAAGTTTCGTCTGCCGGCTGAAAATCGTATTAATGACAAGTTTGAGGGACTATATGCAACTACTGTCCAGGAACTCCTAACTACAGCTTGGAGTGGGAAATTAACAATAAATGTGTAACTATTTGTTTAGACATCAGCTGTCCCTATCTTAAATGGTTCAGTTGAATTTTGCTTTCTCTGAATTCTTAGTTTTCCTTTGATTGGTGGCGTAGGAAGATGCCCAAAGCTCACGAATTTAGGGCTTTCGTGAACCTGTTCCACATTATACTGAACGGCCAGGTAGGCTAAAAATAGCTTCGTCTCAACTGCTGCAAAATATCTACCAGGACAGACATGTCTTCCAAACCCAAAAGGGAGATAGTTTTCGGAAGGTGAGACTAAAAGGTGAGCAGTTCCGGCATCACTGCTGCTAATGTTTGGTTGCGTGAACCTAAAAGCGTCGTAGGTGTAGGCATCAGGATAGATATTCTCATCATGCTGAATTCTCCATGCTGAGACGCTGACACGAGAGCCTTGAGGAAGATGGACACCAAAATCTTTGAGGCGGATTCCAGATGGTTGCATGGCTTGTACCGAGAGAGCCTTGATAGCCGTGTGCAGTCGAAGACATCGTGTTCAAATTATTATGTGTTATAAACCTTATATATTTTTAACCTATAACTCCTCTCTCGAACCTTATAAATTCCCCCGAAACCTTTAATTAACTTTTTAGATATAAATATATAGCCCCCTAAGTCACCCTT
>JAPERM010000182.1:0-21861 GCA_030411635.1 Fusarium sp. MBC 119
ATATTAAATTTAAATTCAAGAACTTTAATACATATATTTTTTCTAAATAGACCTCTTTAATTATTTCCTCGCCCACTCTTTACTCCGAACACGTGGGTCCTTATCCGCGTTATATAAGAGGCTCAACTTAGCTACAGCTAGTTAAACTAATCCTATTTCTATCGGTAGCGAACTAATTTGTTTATACAACTCATTTCCAATGAGGTTCGCGTTCGTTCAACTGAATCAATTCACTACACTTACTAGATACCAAATTATTTTCTTCTAATCCCATATGCTGTCTATCCCACTGTTTTCATTCTAACCTGCCCTCTCGTGACAACATACCCTAGAGCCATCTACGGGCGCATATTCAGGTCGTCCTGTTCTATCGTGATACGACCGAATTCTGTTCAATTCTTGAGCAGGAACATTAAAAAAATCCCTTTCCATAGCCTTTGGTTTACCCCCAGCCAGAGTGTCTTTCTCTACCCCAAGCCTTTCCCAGCTTGTAATTGTACCCCGCCATCCTTGTGTCTTGAACGTACTAGTGGAAGAACGACAGGTGAACTCCTATGGACGAAGATCCTGACTAGTCCACGCCTTCGAAGTGACCATCAAACCAGGCAATGCATTGGTCTTCAGCTTGAGCTGCCTTTTCCGCGACACCCTTTTCTGGAGCTGCACGGAGACAAAACCCATGACCCATGCCAGGGTAAATCTTAACTTCTCCTTTTATTCCTTCGGGCTTTCCCTCAAGAACTATACTCATCCTTTTGGCGTTCTCTTCGGACAGCTGGAAATCATTGTCTCCCACTGCGACGGAGACTGGTAGCGTAACCTTCTGGGCATCGCTTGGTAGGCTCAGCGCACCGGGATGACCCACGAATGCGGCGTCTATGAGAGACTTGCCGTTGATTTCGTTACCATGAGCTAATAGAAAGGCATGCTTGCCCCCCCAACAGAAGCCGGCTGCACCAACTGGTAGGTGGGCTCCCTCCTCTTTTCGAAGCTGCTCAAAGAAGCCCTTGACAATAGGAATAGTCTGGCCGAAACGATTTCGGATCATAAAGGGAATCATAACCCATAAGGCAACCAGGAGAGAATACCTGGCCAATATTAGCGTCTGTCTAGGCGAGATAAGTCCGGCTGCCCGTCATACCCTCTCTTCAGTAAATTGCCTGGCGAACTGATGATTCTCGACCGATCCAACATCGAAATAGGGACGGCATCACCTAAATAATCAGCTTTGGGCGCAATCGAGACTCTCGTAGACTTGACTAACCGATCATGAAGTCGGGTACATAGACCTTATAGTCACTCTTTTTGGCGTAGTTATCGGCCAAAAGTCGCGTGTTGACAAATTTCCATCCAAAAGCATCGGGAATTACAACAATAATTCCCCTCACGTCTCTTCCCTGAGGACCAACAACGTAGCTGTCTAGTCCATGCAACTTGATCTCTCTGCCCCGCGGTTCGCCTTCGTGTAAACTTCCTTTGAAACAATCGGGGCAAGACATGGTGCGGGAGTTGTACAAGAAGGATCTAGTAGTTCGACGTCATTGAATTCATCGTAATAGTTGCTGGCCAAGCGATTTTTATTTATTTTCTTCACGATATCCACACTTTCATGTCGAGAACTTTGAAGCTAGCCGGAGACTTAAATCGCAATGGGCCAATTCTGGAGCTTTGATAAGGGGGTATCTGTTCTTCTGATTGGTTGTTACTTCACCGGACTTTTAGAGTCGGGGTATCGCGGACAAATCGCGGCGCCGACCGACAGGGACCTCTAGATACGGATATAGCATAGGCTGATTTACGGTACAGTGGGTAATTGTAGTGGAGACCATGCCTTTCGTCTTCAGAAGAGTCTGGACTTTTTTCATTTGGCAGGAGTAATTTTGCAAAATGTGGGAGTAAGACACGCTACAAACGTGCCGGATCAAGGACAATGACGTAAACGACAAGAGAGAGGTTTCCGGGTTAATACACCGTATCATCTCGATCATTCCACATAACTAGGGCGGGGAGAGAGTTGAAGTCTGCGGAATACGTCATATATTCAGCACCAATATAAATAAACTTTGTACAAGAATTGAATTCTTCAAAGTTCACATTGACCTCTCGCAGGCTGGCAGGGGTTAGTTATGCTGAGTAAACCTAGAAATCAATGCGTTTTCCCTCCAATCAGCCAAAACACAGGCCAGGCTGATGCCTAATCCAGACTCCACAGTCCACACGGCACAGCAGAACCATAATAAGCATTCAACCTCGATTTCCTTTACCTCGCCATTAATGAAAATGCAATCAAAATCTCAATATGCTCTTGGATGAACTAGACGCGCCGCTAGATGATGTTGTCGTCGTCGACCGGCTCGCCTTTGCCGATTATAACGAGTCTAATATCCTACCTCAAGATGAGGCCACCCTAACTAGACTTCGAGCCTGGATCAAACCCACTGAGTATGCCGGCGATGGTAGCGAGTTCAAGAAACATGCCAGCTCGTACTTGAAAGGCACCAGTCAGTGGCTGCTCAACTCACCCACCTTCGAACAGTGGCATGACGGTGGCCATGATGGGATCCTGTGGATTCGAGGTGTGCCGGGCACTGGCAAATCTGTCCTCGCGGCAAGACTCGTCCATCACCTATCCTCCGAACAATGTCCTGTGCTGTACTTCTTCTTCCGACATACTATTCAGTCCAATCATCGGCCGGAAGCTGCTCTCCGCGACTGGATTGCTCAGATCCTACCCTTTTCTCCGCCGCTGCAGCTCGCGCTCAAGAACCTGACGTCCAAGCCCATCAATGTAGGCTCTGTGGATAGTCTATCGACAGCTGAGTTATGGCACCTTCTTCGTCTCGCCTTAAAAAGCATCCCGAAAGCCTACTGCGTGCTGGATGCCCTGGACGAGATGGACCAAAATGCCTTGGAGACCTTCCTGCAGTTGCTTGTTCAGCTGGGCAATATCCATCCGGGTAGAGTAAAACTCGTCATGACAGGCCGGCCAATTGCAACGATCGAGAAATTCATACGGAATCTGAGGCCGCTAGACATCCGTCTGAGCAAAGAGTCAGTCAACCAAGACATCTCTACATACCTCCGCCACAGACTCCGTCGTACTACACTGCCTGCCAGCAGCCACGATACAGTCATAAGTGAAGTACTGAAAAAAGCTGATGGACTTTTTCTTTATGCAAAGTTAGCTATGGACACAATAGCCGAACTGGAAACTGAAACCGAAACGCAAATCATGGAGACACTCACTGGAATGCCTGCCGACCTATCTGTCATATACAGCAATCTCTTACGAGAGCACATGGGGCGCACAGGGTTATCCAAGGAGCTACACATACTTGTGTTGCAGCTCGTCACGCACGCCACTCGGCCCTTGCGTCTTCTTGAGATTTCCGACTGTATCAGAGTGACCCAGCCACAGTATGATCAAGACACTGGCACCATGAAAAACCTCATAAGGACATCTTGCGGGCAGCTTATAGAGGTGCTTCCAGATGACACAGTGCGCGTGGTTCATCATTCTTTGATAGAGTATCTCTTTGGACTCACTCGATCATCAGTCGATGAGGATATCCCTGTATTTGAACCAGGACCCACGCACAATGTCCTCGCGTTGCTCTGCCTCTCATATCTACGGGCAAGTTACCTAGACACGGCCGAAGCTAAAGAAGCCATGGACTCCTTCGAACATACCCGGGTAAAGCAGCATGAACTTTCTCCGTTTACGAATTATGCGACGAACAACTGGCACGTGCATATCGAAAAGGCCGCCATGCGAGGGTTTCCCCAGGAAGAAGTCAAAAAGAGCATCTTCTCGCTGTTGAAGATACCAACCCTTGTGAAAAAGCTCATCTTGCTTGCAGGGCCAAATCAACATAGGTTCGAGGTACCCGGAAAGCAAAAGAAATGGAAAGCAGACCCCAACATGCCGTTGGAAACAGCAGCATTCCTTTTTTCTATTCGTTTCGGCTTGGCTGGTTTTATGAAGAGTCTGTTGAATGGCAGTGGCAGAGAAGCGGTCAGATACTGCGGGACTCGAGATATCGACCCTCCCTTACATCAGGCTGTGATCCAGGGGAACAACGAGATTGTCCGTTTGCTCATCCAATACGGAGCCTCGGTGGGTCTTTATAACATGGAAGGCGTAACGCCTCTCTGCTTAGCAGTCAGGGAAATTAACCCACTAACAGGGAGGCGCTCTGACCCTGCCGTCGTTCAGACCCTGCTTGAAGCTGGTGCAGACCCGTGGCAGGCCCTAGGCAGACACATGACGGTACATGATGATACCGTAGGCTGTGAGAATACGGACTCACCGATCAGGAGAGCCTTCACTACCTGCGGCGAGGCGATGGCCAAGTTGTTCCTGCCATACATCAAGACTGAAGAGGCGGTGAAACAGGTATTTGAATGGGTTATCAGGAATTTCAAGAAGCTAGAGATCGTCCGTTCGATACTGAAACTTGGCTTGATGGACGTCAATACGAGAATCCGAGGCCAGACGGTGCTGTTTGCAGCGTGTAGGCAGCTGGACCCCGAGGCCATTGCGATACTACTAGAAGCTGGTGCAGATCCGAATGTCCCACACGACAAGAAAAGGTACGGCGAATTTGAGGATAAGCCAAAAGAAGGGGCCAATGTTCTACACGCCCTGGCAGTACCAGATAATGTGAGCCCTAACCGTTATAGAGGTCATGTGAACTATGACCGTTATAGAGGCACTTTTGATGAGGCTACGAGAGAGTGCTTTAGATTAGTTCTCGCCGCTGGTGCTAACGGTTCGTATCAAGTGTTCGTTCGCTGGATGTTACCTGGATGACTGATTACTGGTTACAGTGAATCAAATTGATCGCAATAAAAACACGCTGCTTCATAGCGCACCCAGCGCTCTCGTTGCCCAGCTTCTCCTTGACGCTGGAGCGAACGCCAGCGCAATGAATCTAGACGGGGAAACGCCACTCCATGTCGCTGCCAATCTTGACACAATGGAGGCCCTTCTTGACAAGGTGCACATCAACATCAGGAATGGCAGCGAAGAAACGGTCCTGCTTAAGACAATGTCAGAAATCCCAGCACTGGAAAAGGTCTTCAGGCTGCTCGATCTAGGGGTCGACGCCAGCGTCACCGACAAAAAGGGTAACAGTAGCTTGCATCATCTGGTCATGATGGGATGTATCGGTCAGCCAGAAGGCAGGCGTCTCTTAGAGAGGCTGGCGCAAGGAGGGGCGGACCCAGATCTACGCAATGTGGAGGGTCAGACAGCCCTAGACAAGCTGTGTTTCCGGCACGGGCACTTTAGTTTCGACAAGGCGTCATTGTACACGTTTTTGGAGGTAACAGGCGTCGACGTTAACGTTGTGGATTGTCAAGGCCGCTCATTACTCTTCAAGGCCTTGAACTGCGGAGGCTCGTCCTTGGCAGATGAGGAATGGAAGGCCTTTCTGGCCACGATGGCACAGGCAGGGGCACGCTTCGACTTTGCAGACCAGCGCGGAAAGACCCTTTTGCATGCCGCGGGTCCATACTGCTTGTCCAACGGAAAGCTTTTAAGGCTTCTTGCGGAGTATGGGGTTGATCCAAAGCAAACTGACCCCGAGGGCAATACCATCTGGCACAAGGCTGTGCCGCGGTTTTATACCCGGAAGGTCTCGACCCAAGTCCTCCAAGACATCTCTGCCTTGGGCGTGGATCTGAGAACAACCAATAAAGGGGGAAGACTGCCGTTCCATCTGCTGTGTGAGTATGACCAGTGTGATTTGCTCGGCAGCAACTCTACCAAGAATCAAGACCAAGTAACTTTATTTGAGTACATGCTACAAGAGAGCCCGGCAGGTATCAACTATAGGGACAATGACGGGGTTGCACCGATGCATCTTGCGTCAACATTCTCTACGGCCTTAACCAGAAGACTTCTCGAGGCCGGTGCCGATGCTAGACTGTCCACTAATGAAGGACTTAATGTTTTCCATCTCGCAGCACGATGCCGACAAAGCAACACCATCGGTCTTCTTCTAGACTGGTTCAAGATGAAGACCACAACCGAAGAACTGCATACAGCAGTCGGTGCCAAAGACAAGCGCGGACGAGCTCCTCTATACTATGCCTGTGCTTCAGGTCGATACCAATCTGTGGAGTTTCTTATGAAGGCAGTTGCGGACTTCAAGATGAACGAAGACTCGGCCATTCAGGGCTGTGTCGACTTTGAAGAAGAGCAGGGGAACTGGGACCTCTACGACTCTAGTGAGTACGAGCCTGACGCTGGTAGTGTCCTCATCGATGACGCGAGGCGGCTCAAGCTGGAGCACGAGCCATGGAACAAATACCCAATGGAGAGGCTTGAGGAAATAATCGACCTCGTGATCGACACAACTGCACCGAGCTGGCGTGTGGTTGACGAGGCCATTGCTTCAGCCACAAAAGCACAGCATGACTATACCGTGGAATGTCTCTTACGAGCTCGGAGATCTATGGGTGTTGAAGCTACGTTGGACTGTGCAAATGAAGCACAATCGTGCGTGAAAAAAAGAGCGACCCAGCTGGCTGAGGTGCCAAAGCAAAGCAGCTTTCAAGATCAAATGAAACTCCTCATTGAGGAAAGACACTACGGCGCTGTTCCTCGCTGTATCTTGGAATACTCACCTGATCTTGATGAGCTGCACATCGTTCTCGCCGAGTTGGCTCGGACAGGCTATGTATGGCTCCTAGACATGGTATTCACGCCGGAAGTTATCTTGATCCTTGACAAGGCATGCAGCCCAGACAATCATGGGAAGCGGAACAGAAGATGTCGGAAAAAACCGTCACTACTGTCTTTTGCCTGCAATTCTAAGGAGCCAAACATGACCATGATCCAATTCCTGTTAGACAAAAGAGCTAAGTTGGATGCTGAATTACCGGATGGCCGGTACCATTCGAGCCTGTCTCAAGACAACTCCCTCCATACCTTAGTAGGATATGGCGATCATCCCTGGTGGCAGACAAACCAGGCGCTTCCCTATATGCTCAAGCAAGGCGTACCAGTTGATATCAAAGACTGCGCGGGAGTCACGCCCTTGAGTGCGAGTTTGCAGGGTATGGATAGGCCTCGATGGAGCAGCAAAGCTACCGAAATGCTGCTGCGCGCAGGTGCCGATCCTAGAAGCGTGGATAACACAGGCAAGTCATGTCTCGCCCGCGTTATTGCCGACAAGAATATCTACATGATGCTCCTCCAGCACGGGGCCGTCGTTGGCGACTCGGCATTGATTGCGGCCATTCTCGCCAGGGACGTAGACATGGTCCAGTTGATGTTGGAGTCTGGCGCGGACCCCAATACTCGCCAGGTTGGACAGGAAAAGCCTGGTCAAGAGTCGGCAGACGGGCGGCCTATGGTTCTAGCAAGACAAGATCCATGCTTTTGGGACGAGTTATACCCTCTTGATCTGGCAATTGGCGAATTAGCTCGACACAACGAAAAGTACGGAGACGAAGTCCACGACGCGTCTCTCATGCGCTTGATCGAAATATTGCTCAAGCACGGCGCTGATCCAAATGCTCGCTACCCACGGACGACTGTGGCGCATCGCATACTGGAGAAGGAGGCGATGAGTCCCGGAATAACGAGCCGGCGGCGGCATAGCTACCTTGACGTCCTTCTCCAACACCCACGCCTTGACATCAATCTCCAAGACACTGCTGGTATCTCGCTGTTTTACAGTGCTTACATCATAGGCGACTTGAAATCTACCATGACTCTCCTCCAGAGAGGCGCCGACGTGCGTGTAAAGGACAGTTCGGCCAGGAATGTCCTACATCATGGACTATCTCATTTTGGCAACAGCGGGTACCATGGAATCAGCCACCCCCAGCTTAAGCAGGATCTTCTTCAGGGTCTAGTCGGTATCGCCCCAGAGCTTCTACACCAGGTTGACAAGAGCGGCAGAACTCCGCTGCATTGTGCCATGAGTAGTAGAAAGAAAGATTCAAGACAAGATGTCGAGATGCTTGTGTCTGTAGGTGCTGACGTTCGCGCGGAGGGTGCGAATGGCGACACACCGCTGCATCAGCTTTTCAGTGGGAAATGGAGGCTTGCAGTAGACGACGATGATGTCGTAATTTTCTCCGGGCCTACCAGAGAGTTATTGGACTTGTTCCTGTCAAAGGACGCCGACATCAACGCACGTAACAAAGCGGGGCAGGCTCCCGTGTTTAACTACTTCAGTCAGGGCATCCTAGAAGTCGAACCATCCAAGGCCGACGCTGTGAAGCAAGACAGCGATAAAATAGGCCACGTTACGTGGTGGGTGAGAAGAGGTGAAAGAATGGCCATGGTGGAGAGAGAGCCATTGCTGTGGGTATTGTTGGAGCAGCTCGGCGTGGACTGGGCCATTTCTGATGCAAAAGGGCGGTCCCTGCTACATGTCGTGGCGAGTGAAAGACGTGTACGTGAAGAGACTTACTTTGAGTCGAGAAGACTGCGCAGATTCAGGTTCTTGATGGGCAAGGGGTTGGATCCATTCGCCGAGGACAAGACGCACCAGACGGCACTGGATGTGGCAGCTGCGAACAAGGCAGATGACATTCTAGCACTATTCAAAGCGGAATAGCTTACTGTTGTATTTATATTATATTGCCTCAAATGACGAAGAACGGGTCTAGAAGCTTTGATATTTAGGAGAACTTAAATAATCTTTGTCAAAGATAAAAGAAAGAAAATAGTAGTATTCTAATAGTAGGATTATTACTTAACATATTACTAGAGCTTTATATAAACTTATATTAGGTCTTATAAACGAACTCAAGAACATAGCTGTCACAAACGCATAACGATCTATAACATCCCTGTCTAAGCATCGGTCCTCCATGTCCCAGACTTTGTCAGTGACTCGAGATAATTTGTGTCATATTCCACACTGGTAGAAGCTTCGTAAGTCGTCCTTGTCCATTGCAGACATGAAACTTGGACCGAAAGGATATCCTCTTACCTGTTTTTTTTTTCTTCTTTTTTTTTTTTGGTCCACTTCGGCGGTTTCCTCATGCCATTAAGCGCCGAGTGCGTGATACATTTGTACATCTGCGCATCCCATTACATATAATGTGCCTTAAATCTGTCGAGTATTTGGCTTCCCTACACAAATCGTTACTAGAGAGTCAAGAGCTTACAACGCACACGATCCAGACATCATCATTCCTGTCATATCCTCACGCATTTATCCTCGGTGCATTCATTATGAGCAATGTAGATGCATTGCGACAAGGTTTCAACCCTTGCGCTAAGTGTAGCTCAAATTTTAACTCAATGGTGGAGAAATCAGAAATTTCCCCAAGAGTGGCGAAAGCTAAACCTTTGTTCGCCTGGGCTTACGCACTTGGCCATGAGACAACCTGCTCAATGAAGGTTTGGTTGTCTTTGCATAAACTTACACATTATAAGCCACATCAGGTGGCGCAGGTTGATGCAATGACTCATGTATTATTATAAAAGATGTCAAGTCTCCTTCTCATGCGCCCATAATCACAACTTGGCTCAATCATGATCATGGCTTGCACTACTTTCCACCCATTCTCTGAACTGCCGGTCGAGCTTCGCCTACAGATTTGGCAAGATGCCTGCATTCTTATCCAGCATGGCCTACACTATTTCATCCTTGACCAAAACAGACAACTGGCCGTACCAAGCTCCAACTGGGGATATCTACAAGACCGCCAGGTTCGAAACAACAGGTCGGCCTATCTACAGAGCTTAGGCATTTGGACGGCTTGCAAGGAGTCTAGGTCGATTATATCCGAAGCATGGAACATACCCAAGTGGAGGAGAGACTTATGGTGGTCTGAGACGTATTACGAACTAATGTTTGAAGTTACAAATACCACCCCTGCTCCTGCAATGATTGATATTCCCGGCGGTCATGAGCCCTGGCGCGTCACTGTTCGTCCCACTCAGGACATGTTCTGTATCACTGCCGAGAACTGGGAGCCCCTGATACGGAACTGGAGATGGCTATCGTTCACGGCAAATTTCCTCGGCAACAAGGCCTATGCTCTTCCGGTGCATTATATCGCGCTGGAATATGATCCTTCGTGGAACCGTCTACTATACTGCAGGGAGGAACAGCGACCTTATTCAGGTTTGGCATTCCTGATTAGGATGCTTTACGACTTGTCCAGGGAGCCATTGCCTGCGCACGTTCGACTCCTTGACAAGACTGCTCGCTGGATAGTACAGCCTGGTGATGACCTTCAGACAGTGTTTTGTGACTGCGATCACGAATACGTTGAGATCAATTACAAGCACAGGTCTGATCGAGATCCTGGACTTATCAACGAGAGTCCTCTCTTCGATTTTATGGACCGGCTGGATTACGACTTAACCGACCGCCGTGACTGGGAGCGTATCTCAGATTTGAATGCCAACCTGAGTGAAACCAGTATTGGGCTCCCAGTCAAGACACTAATCACTCTTCTTCTTCGGCGAGACAACCAAGTCACCAAGTAGTCAGATGACGGAGATCTAGTCGCTTAAGATTGGGGTTCACGATCTGACTAGCCCACTCATACCTGGTGGCAGGTGTGCAGTGTTGGACTCTTCTGGTTCCTGAGTAACTTGATGTGCTCTCGATTTACCGTCGTCAGGTCGTGGCCAATTCAGCATTGTTATCGGCCTTAATGTGGGCTTTCAATTGAGATGCCATTCTCGACACGATGCTGCTGTCATCAGGATTCCCACCACGACATCAGTGCTATTTTATTATCATTTGCGTTGCCGAAGTAAATGAGACGATAGAATCGAGCATTGTCATTGGTAACGCTTTGAGCTTGCTGAATGGTGTTTAGTGGTCTAGGCCAGGATAGGCGATTGGTTGTATGTATGGGTCACCCTAACAAGGATGCAAATTGGCAATGAGCGTGTTCAGATAGGAAATGAGGAGTGGATGTCTCTGTACCGTATGATTTCGTAAAAGGGTTAAGCCGGTTGCCGCTAGGTGTTTGCAAGACGAAATAAAAGGGAGTATTGATGGCTGGAATAAATGAGGACGATTAAGTACCAGGTGGTTTATGCCAGATCAATCGAATGATGATGCTCAAAACGCAAGCTGTAACAGTTTGAATAGAGTTGAGTGAGCATCCGGTCATGTTATGGCGCCATCAATTGTTCAAGTCTAGCATAGAGTGGTTACTTATAGCTGACATAGGTTCAATAGAGAACTGTTGTTCTGTGTCGCAGCATGTCTGCCGAGGCTCCAGGTTTATGCTAGATACCATCATGACACATAAAATAAGCAACCGAGTTACTCTACTGGCCGTCACTGACGTTTCTCCATCGTTTCAGCCGAAAGATAAATAATGCCACAAGCCTATAACAAGCCCTGGCTCGCGGGGACCGACAAATAAAACCCTTTGGCCCAAACCTTTTCTCTAGTATTATATGGCTAACCCAAGACTCATGCCTTTGATCAAAACTTTCCCCATCGTCCAATCGCTAGAGATTAATCGTATCTCAAAGAGCACTAACAACCCCAGCCCGCGACTACTCTTGGGATCACGGTCGGATCCAGGGCTTGTAGGTAGCAGACCACTCCTTAAGCATGAAACCAGGGACCCTCTCTTCGGCTATCATGGTGAAGTCGAACCGAAGGATCTGGAAAGTAACCACTCGACTGCCGTATCCAGTCATGTACCGAATCTGCTGAAGAAGCTCATTCTAAGAATCTGCGCTGTCTTCTTCCATGACAATCTGGACACGGGCGACTCCAGTGAAAAAAAGGAGCTGAAGGGCGACGGCGTAGATCTTCCAATCCTTGTTCTTGATGATAGCTGATCGAAATCTAGTGATCTGATCTCCATAGGCTTTCAAGACATTGAGCATGTGCCAGGTTTCTATAGGTTGAAAGATTCCGTAGACACGTTGAGTCTTATATCCTGTTGGGGGTTTGGACAATCTTCTACCAGGCTCCAGCCATAGGATGTCCGACCGGATATTGACCCAAATGCCAGATTTCCTCGAAGAAGTGTCTTTGATAGGGACAAAGTGCTTAAGCGTGTGTTCTCGCGACTGTCGACAGATACGCAAGGTGACGGGCCCTGGTGTCTTATGAGAAGATTCCTGCACCAAATCAACATCTACCACACGTAGCCTGTTTGGAACCATTGACACTGGACCAAGGTGGGTGTGTAGGTCTTGGTCAAGAGGATGCTGAAATATGTTCCCACCAGGCCTTTGGGTTCTAGTGAGATCCGTGATTGAAAATATCTTGGGCGCTGGCCAGGTAAACTCCCAAACTCGCTGCTTGAGTTCAAGTGGTAGTTTGTTGAAAAGCTTTGGTTCAGACATCCTTTGCCGACAGAATCAAGGATAAGAGTTAACATGCAACAAATCAACCTGAATTTTACTGCCGTACTCTGTAATATGAGGTACCACGACAGACGGCCTAGCTATGAGGCGTTGTGTCACTTTGACGATGCTTTCAGCAAATTTATGGCGGGGATGAAAATGTCTGCTCGTTACACGAAAGCCACGATGGGTCAGCCAAGGTTAAATGGCCTGGCCGGGTATAAAAAGTAACCGTTCTGCATTTACACTTCTTACGAAGGTTCTATCAAGGTGCCCAGAAATTAACTTCAATGCAAAGCTTACACCAAATATGACAACGTGGCCTTACGTGAAAGCGCAGAAAGGAGTACAGTGATAATCACACGAAGTCCCTTCGAAAAGTGATCGTGCCATAGCCCTGGGAAATCCATAGGTTATGTGGTCACAAACATTTAACTACGAGAAATTAAAATGGGATGAGCAAGGTTGGTAAACCATTGGTCTGCTAGGGGTTTTTGGTGGTTACTTCCCGGCCTAATGAGCCATATTTACGAGCAAGGCACAGTGCAGTAGCCTCGAGACAAAACCACTCAGATGAGCTCTCTTTGATGGAATGCTATGGTAACAATTCTTGGTAGACCAAACTTTGGACCAGGGCCATCCCGAATTCTTCCCTTGGTATTAGTCATCCGGCGACGTCCCCAAGCTGAGGCAGCGCAGCATACGTTCCACGTGTCCCTTTGGAGGGTGCGCAAGCTTCAGACTTGTGTCACGGTCAAGGCAGTCGTTGAAGATCCATCCACATCGACGTCAAGGGGACAGGATGTCGATCCTGGCTTTGTTAATGCCAGACCCTTACCATATTCATCATTGGGCCACTCCAAAGGATAAGAGTGGCCTGTTTTAGTTTGTTTTCCACCCTATGCCAACCCAAACAGTGGTAGCGGTTTATAAGAGTTGGTCGAGACTACAGACAGAAGCATAAATTTAGCAAAGTTACAGTTGAGGATTCGAAAAACAAGCTACCACATTTCGGACGGGTAGTATTTAATCACAAATACCTATATGAGCTGGGATCATCTTGATCCTCTGTTTGAACTGGCATGAAAAGTGTCTTGCCGGCATATCAATTTTGTCGACAATTGCACGCCGCAGAAGCACACTGGAAGTGGCTGATTGTTGATTGAACCCCATTGGTGCGCTCTAAGGCTCACACAAGCTGGGACATGAATCCTGCTTGATCCAATCGCATCTTTTGCTACTGTGCCTGATAGATTCTTCACCTCCATGAAAAGAGAACCAACAGATTCACCGTAGTACATCACTGGTAGGGACCGGGATAGGAAAGGGACTTTTGCCTTCGTGCTACGTGCTACATACATTGACACTAGTGAATCAGGTAACCATTGCGATGGAGAAATCATATACGAGTCACCAAAAGGAGGTAAACTGGGGCACCTGGCCCGGGAACCATGAATAGAGCACTACTTATATGCATACAACGTCGCAGACGCTCAGAATTCTTCACCGGCAGCCAATGGCGGAGGAACCTAACTCTGATCGTGGTGAGAGCACAGACACCGTGCCCCTTGTTTACATGGCCTTACAATTATCCTTGTAGGTGATCAGGTTCCCGGGGTATCCATGTAGCATCGGACATTCTCGCCCATTCCGGGACGTCGGCCGCAAGCCACCAGTATAAATCATTCGCCACTGCACTAATAGTTTTTAGACCTGCATCTAGTATTTCAGCTTCAAGTGATGGGAGAGCTGGCACACAGCGGTTAAATGCATTGATCGTTTGAGAGGTTCAGTTTATGCATTGAAGTGGGGAGATACTGCGAGGAACTTTCGTACCTCGAGTCTCGCCCTTCTGGCATTGCTTAGGAGGACGCACCGATGTTCCGAAGCATTGCATGGCTGCGGCAAGGTAATGACCATGGCCGAATACAGCAACTCGAGAATAATAGATGCAACATATACATATTGAGTTTCCTCTGCGTACTAACCCAACAAAGGTGGTTGAATGTGTGCCCAAGGGTATAAATAAGGCTTGTAGCCTACCAGTTGAGAGCTAAAAGACACCATCAACTTCTACAAACACACAAATTCAAATCATTTCTCCGTCCAGAAACCACCACGTTTTCTTCAAAATGAAGTTCAGTCTCTTCTTCCTCGCGGTCACCGTCATCGCCGCCCCCTCACCAGACATCGAGTCAAAGAACATCGAAGCTCGCGCGTCATGCTGGAACAAAAGCAAATGCGACCCCTTCTGGTCCGGGAAGTGTGAAGACTACTGCAAACCCTACAAATTCTCGCACATGGCCAAGGATGACTGCGGCTTGTTTTCAAAGAGATGCTGCTGCAAGACCAAGTAGCCATTGCCGACGGATCCTTCGAGATGGCTCTACGCTTCTCTGGTTTGAAGATGGGTATCTGGGATAGTGTCAAATTGCTAGGACTATGAATAAACTTGTTACTTCCCGAAACCTTGAGCTCTGCTTTTAATTATTCAGACTCTTCATTCCCTGACAGTGGACTTGATGAATTACCTAACTAAAGAAGTAAAAAGTCTTGTAGCTACTGTTTAGCCAGCTAACACCAAGAAGAGGCGACAGGACTGCCCAGTAACTCTCCCTGTCCTATGAATGATCGATGACTAGATCGAGACTAGAAGGGCGAGTTGACAGTCACACCTAGATCTGAGCTCTATGAATTAATCGATTTCCCTCCAGACCGGCATCTTTTGAAGATGTGCAGCGGAAATGGAAGCATTCACACCATGGACCTTGGTACATAGTATAGCTCAACCAATGAACAATCTCACCATGACAGCGCAGTTAATAATGTGCCGAGTGCCATCATGGGTAATTTCCGCATATTTGATACGTAAACTATCTGTTTGAACTTGATTAAAGCCAATCATCCTCGGTGAATGCGCCACTATTTAGCATAATTAGTCGTCAGATGACCTGCCTACTCAGGTCTACAGCCCGCAGGGGGCTGATGCACACGCTGGCTCTTCGGCCCGATCTGCTCTACGTAGATTCCAGCTCCAACATGTCCAGCAGAAAGATGTTGGGATAAGCTCAGGCGGGTCAAGCCGCGCCAATGTCGATCAGGGATTGCCCGACTCGGCAACTCATGATCGCTTGCTAGTCAGGTATGGTACCTTGACAACAAATTGCCAAATTCATCCCAGTGTTCGGTATTGGTATTGTCGAAGAATGGTGACTGACTGGATCTTGGCGGCCAGCATTTATATACGCTACACCACTAAATATGAAAGTTGACAATTGAGATTTCCGATATGTCTTGCAAGTAAATCACTTCACAGTGTTTTAGACAGAGATAATTTCCTACCAAGTCTATAGTGCATGCTTTTAGAAAGTTTGAGGGCGGGCAGCATATGATTCAACATCATACTTGTCTACTCCCTTGCAGATGTGTTGTGTTTCAATATAAAGTAGTATCTATATTTCAATTCGTCTTCTATACATATGGAAGACTTATATCGCATCTTTCTGCTTTAGGTATTATAAAAAATTCGCCGACCTGCGTCATCATCTCATCTGTCATATCATGATGCAATCGCAAACCCCTGCATTCCCGGAAGAATGTAGCGAGCGTAATAAGAATTTCCATACGAGCTAGGTGCATGCCAATACAGCTTCTCGCGCCTATGCTAAAGGGTACATGAGCCTTCTTTTGTTCTCGAGATGGATTGATGAATCGGTTCGGGTCGAATCTAGCTCGTGTCAGTAATTGAAAGTGCCATTACTTATTTGAAAGCGAGTTACTCACGTGTCTGGATTAGGGAAGACGTCTTCCAGACGTGAAATGAGCCAACCTGTAGTGTAAACCATTGTGCCACTAGGAATATCCCAGCCGTGGACAGAGATGCCGCTCGGAGGCACTAGTCTCTCAACGAGTGCTGCCGCAGGATTGTATAACCGCAAGGTCTCTTCCAATACACTGCATAAGAGGGGCAGACCCTCCACTTCTTTAGCAGTAAAGTCGGGACGGAGAGTGGCCACTTCATCCTCAACTCTTCGTCTTAAATCTGGGGATCGGAGGATCTCCCATGTGGCATATGTCAACGTCGCAGCGGTGCTGTCGGATCCGGCCACTAGCATCATAGACACCTCAGAGCCCAGCTCTTCGTCATTCAAGGTCCTGCTCTTGCTTGTCTCTCCCTCACTCAACAAGTGACGGATCATACTGGTGTTGCACATAGGTGAAAGGCGGAATTCACCCAGAGCAGCTATCGCGCGGTTAAAGATTATCTCGTTGACCCGCCCCACATTCCGAAGCCAGGCGACGGGCGACCACCTAACGAGCGACAGGAGCCAGTCAGGTAGTATCACCTGTAGAATAACGTTCCGGCCAGCGTTTTCCAAAGCCTTGTAAACTGGTGAGTCCTCACCGCCCGACTCCAGCAACTCGAATGGCTTCCCGAAGGCCATTCCGCTGATCACATCGATTGCCAAGCACCGCCACCATTTGTATATATCAGCCTTGCCAAGCTCGGCTTCTGTCTTGATCTTCGACACGGCTAGTTTGGCTAAACAACGAATCTTGGTCTCCTGTTCTCCCTTTACAGTCGCGAAACTACGACCCAAAATCCGTTTGCGTTGCGCGTGGAACTGGGGGTTTCGCATGGTAAACAGCATGGGTGAGTGGCTGAAACGGATCTTATCGAAGACGGGTGCTTTGAGGCAGTGGCTGCCTACACCATGGACCTTGTAGTAACCCTCGACACTGTTGATAGAAACCTCTTTGGGCCCGACCCTCACCACGGGACCATAACGTTTATGAATTTGGCGAAGATGTTCACGACTAGTCCCTATTGCTCGAGCGTAAAGCAGCGGAATGCCTGTGAAACGAGTGTACCATGGCCCGGGAAAGGACGAAAGGGGACCGCGAATGTAGTCAAGTATAGCTTTTAAAAAGATTGCCAAGGGGATGAGAACGGCCGCTAAGATGAGGGTGATAGACATTGCTCAAGCTTATGGATAATCCGGGTCGATGTAAACTGTAAAGTAAATTGGATTTTCTACAAACGAAATTATGTGGATATTAGGATATAATGGTCCTGGGATAGAGCCAAAGAGAATAAAAAAGAAGACAAAAGAAAAATGAAGAAACGAAAAGAAACGAAAACTGTGTTGTTTGTTGTTACTTAGACGTTGTAGAGTAAACTTTAGATGGTGAATTCACCGAAACTAAAAACAAGGGGAACTGTTGGGCTCTTATGGATCCAGGTAGACCCGTAGATGTGAGAGAGACTACGTAGACTTGTGCTAATGTCCTTTGCCGCATTTTTCACAAGCATTTAGATTGTAGGGGTGAGTCTAGGCAGGCCAGCTCAGCGCTTGTAAAGCGTGGCGTATTGTGCGTATTTTCGCGACTAGGGGCCCTAGTCTAATGTTACTTCGTCTAAGCGCCCCCAAATGAAACGTCAATGCCACGACCGCAGCTACGGCAGTTGGGAATTTTTACCTGGTTTAAATCTCTGAGGCGAATATTAGGTTCTACGACGATCCATAATGTTAGTCAGGCGGAGTTATCGGATAAGGTCGTAATGGGCTTCATGACGTGTTAGAGGATTCTGCAAGTGGTTAGGGCAGATCTTAAGCTTATGTCAGAAATTAAATTGAAGATAAACCGCTCTCGGGATGCCACGGAGCCTTAAAATGACTGCGCCTTTCAACCTTACAAATCTCTCGGCAATAGTCCAGTCCGTCGGGAGTGTATGTAAGATCTTGACAAGATGGAACGTCGCTTATGGAGTGGAAAAGCTGCATCTTAAGCGATCCGCAAATAGTACACCCAGATCTGCTACTCCTTCAGGCGAAAAGGGCACGCGGCCCTGTTTTATTTCGTCAAGAGTGCGCGGTTCCGGTAGTTCGGGGCGTTTAATGGCTGCACAAAGCAATCCAATGTTGGCCCGAGGGGACCGAAGTGCGCTCAAACATCGGTTTAGGACTAAGATAGCGCGCCTTTTTGCGCTGTCATTTTTGACATTTGCCGTTAAGGCAGTATAGTCAAAATACAATTCAATGAGACTACTCTGCAGTGTCGTGAAGGATCTGAGTTTCTTCCTAGCCTGGGTAGCCCTTGTGTCGATGAAACGCGGCTAACTCGGCCTTACCTGAACCTGAAGGCGTTTGACTTATTGGCTCAGCCACAGGCCCTGTTCTTAGGGATTCGACGCCCCGCCCCACGCTGTGTTGGCAAAGCAGCCTCAACTAGGATTATATGATGCAGCATGTGATTTTCTTTACAGCAGAAGCATCTGCCCGGATTCAAGGTCAACAGGTTATGAACGGGCAATGTCTAAGATGAGGATGGGTGATAGCGAGATGGTTCAATAACCTAACCAAGATCCAATATTGGTAAAGTTCAGATGTGTTAATTAGAGTTTACGTAGTTACGCTTTATTAAAGTATATCTACTTGGTCGCGTCTTTTGACGCACACATTTAAGTCATTGGGACAGTGTACTACTAGCACTGAACATGCTTTTGTGTTCTAGAATCGAGGGACTTGCAGGGGTCAAGAAGCTGTGACGAGCCGGTAAAAAGGTGATATATCATTTTAAGAATTACATACGTCATCGGCAGCCAATTTGCTAAGTTGTAAATATTAGTCCCCCTACCCGCCTTACTTGCTAGAAATGCGATTCATCTCCTTCTTCCCAGTTTTGATACGAGACTTGCCACTACAGCGATCATTCAACTCTGATCTTCTTCGACATAGGGCTGTGCACTTTGCCATGTATCCATTGGAGAACAGACGATGACAGGGTCAACAGTCCAGATGATGCAACAAAAATCGAGATACGCTGACCGGCAGAAAACTGATCCATCATCGGATAAGGATACCTAGTCCTTTGTCAGCACATAGGAAATCCACCGGATACCCAAAGATGAACTTACCAGCCATTTTGGTAAAAGCAAAGCTCGATCCAGCACCAATATAACACAGCCAGAACGGTACTTAAAGATATCATGCTGCGTGTAGTAATGGTGGCTTGCGGGCTCAAAAGCACAAAGTCAAGAATCAATAGTACTGCCGGTACAAGGTGAAATCCAAGATCCGGTAAAGGGTCTATGACAAGGTCCTCGGGCATGAGTAAAGCTGGGTCATGAAACCTTATGGACCAATATAGAACGGCGATCAGAACCTCAAGAGGAGTCGCAAGGACTGATATGGCGTTCTTGGCCCGAAAAAAGACATGGCCGAGTGATAAATCAGCAGCGAGGCCAAGTAGAAATGTAATCCAAGACGTGGCGAGACCTATAACGGTGAGGAGCTGGAAGTACCACCCGAAAGAATTCGAGTACATCGAGTCCCATGTCGTGAGGAGGTAAAAGCTGAAAGTAAACGAGAATAACCCCAGAGCATGGAAAAGACCCATGAAAGAGCGAGGGCGCAGAGTCGCGCTTGTCGATGTAGCGTAGGCCATGTCAGAGCTTGAACGGGATGGGTTTGGTGCGAAGTTAGCTGTGTCTAAAGACTAGGAGTTGAGGTACGAGATGGTAGTAGTCGTGGAATATTAAGTATATTTTCAGTGGAGCTCAGATGGGCCATTTTATAAATAACTGTTAATTTCATTAGTCTTATCTCGAAGGATCGCCGAGTGGTAATTGTGGCTTAGAGGCTGCTACAGTAATAAAATTCTAAGTGACTAAGGGCTGAGGGTGTAAGATTATAGCAGCTCTTTACCTTGCTAGCTGAGGTAGACTGTGCCTTAGTGGCTGGCTTAGTCAGGGCCCGGATGCTTACGCTCCGTGCCTCCCGTGCGGCTATCTCACGGGACCTGAGTAAAATCTAATGTAATAGTGATCCGAAATCTCGAAGTCAATCTGATGGCCTCTGGTGGGAAAACATTTGTGAGGGTACCCTTGTAAGCACCTGGGTTAACATACCAGGTGAGGTGGCCCTACAGCATTAATAAGCGAGTAAAACAAAGCCGCCATAATTGATACAGGTGCATTGTGTTGAACATCCCATACATCTCTCTTACTTGTCTTTTTTGGCGCAAACAAATGTCTGCAGTATGATTCGATACAGTTTGGACTACCGTATTGTTATTCCAGAAGAAGCTCTCTGTTAAAGGCACGTCACTTGCCCCGCAACAAATTAAGGATGAGATATCCAATCGCTATTCTACACCCATCGGTTGAACCATAAAATGCGCTTCCATCAAAAGACTTAAGGAAGCACCATATCTCATTCCATCATCTTCTTTAATACTCATAATCCTTCCCTTTGACCTGCCATCCCATCCAACATGACTCATCTTGGGCTTTCATTACCACAGTATCATTGGGTGCAATACCATCACAAAGTCGGCAGCAGTTCGCTCCCTAACAACTTCGCCAAGCAGAAACTACACAAGTTAGCCCAATACTGTCACCTGCACCAGGAAAAGAACAAAACCCCGGGTGGTATGGTTGTCTAGTTCATACTTCTCCTAAGAACCTCGTTAAATGGATGCAAAGATTAATCATTGACTTGAAGGCTTGACTAAAAAGTAATTCAATTCACCTTTGGTACCAGCGTGATACCTGTAGGTCTTTCTCAATAACCTCGCGTATTGATAAGCATAAACTCAGGGAGTTCTGGTTAGTTCTAGGTGGGCACTGCTGGTAATGCAGTTACCTGGGGAAGCCTCTCTAAGTTGAGCATGAGAGATGATAGCAGATAGCTTACCTCTGCCCTTGTGTAAAAAGACGATGAAAGAGGAGGCTTTGCCATGATTCTGTGCCGAATCCGGCGGATACGCTATCCAGGCCGGGTTATCCTCCTCAAAACCTTGGACCGATGGGGTTGCTATAAAACAAGCACCTCTATTGCTGAGCCGACCTCAACCACCACAGTGTCATTCGTCATCAGGCGGACCTGGAAGCTTCCAAGACACCGCTCAGAGAGCGTGAAATCGCTATTCAATATTCTGGTTTCTAGGGCAGATGCTTGACTAACGGCGAGCAACCACGTGTATTTCTGGCAAAAACACAAAAGAATATCAACGTGTGTCGCAGAACAGGCCTGATACTGTGATCGAATCCGAAAGTCATGGAAGAAGCTGAAACTCCTCTTCAAACATGTGGTTTGATCCGACTCTAGTATCATCACCGGCATTGTCTTCTTTCCCCATGGTGGTGTCATGCCTCACATGTAGGCATCCAAGCTCGAGTGAAGCGGATCTCGCTCGTGGAATGGAGATGAGAGGGTATCCAAGCTGCAAAAGCCGAACGCCAAGACAAGTGGAGTAGCCTACCCCGCATTCTCCAAATCCTCCACGCTACTGTAGGCCGCATTGAGCTGTACAAGTCTGACCAATTATGTTGGTCAAAATGCGCGATACCGGAGCCCAATTAAGACTAGTGGGCTCGGGAGGTTAAACCCCGGGCAGCCGAATTTTCGTCACGCTGTAATTACAGCACCTCTACAGTGCATCTTACAGGGGCCGGTTCAATACCCCACCGACTTACAGTGGGGCTCATAAAGTTCCGATATATTTTTCTATACCCCGCTCTCACATCTATACCACTAAATAATATACTATCT
>JAPERM010000183.1:0-52258 GCA_030411635.1 Fusarium sp. MBC 119
AGTAAAGGTTATTATACTTAAATTATAGAAAAATCGTATTCTTTATAGCAGTTTAAGCTAACCTCTGCGAGGGTTACAGCACCTTACGATAGAGCATTTATGGTATCGCTGCCTTTGTAGTCGTAAGTGCCTCGATCCAAAAGACGACATGGCTAAAGCTCGCTTCTGTTAGTAATTGTGTACTTATTGCAGGACTAGGAAGAAGACTCACAAATTCCATCTGGAAGAGACTAGTTTTCTGCAGTCTGATGTTAGTACAATCAGGTTGTAAAGGGGCGAGGGGTGCTCATACACTACTTCCAAAAAGATTCTGAATCTGTGTGTAGATCTGCTGGATAGGCATATCTGTCCCCCAGGATGAGGAATTCGGGACCTTGACTGTTGCTGGTTTTCCAGTTGCTGGGTTTCCATTTACCTTAGCTGTGGTTCCGGCCGCTGAGGTACCGCTGTCAGACTGATCAGGCATCTTGATTTGAAAAGGTGGAACAAAGAACTATGCGAATTCTTATTGCAGGTAGAGAGAATAAGGGCCAAGACGTGGTATAACTTATTGTTCTAGATGTGAAGGTCTTGTTCCATGCCGCTAAATATAAACAGTTAAAGACTATAGTGGAGTGCGAGTTCAGCGTCAGTCACCTGTTATCATGCTTTCTCTACGGAAACTTACAAGCGGTTTAGCTTTAGTAAGCATATCTACAGTAAGGAATCAATCAAATGCGGTGCTGGAAGAATGCAGGGGTTGCTGTGCTAGTGCTGTGATCGGTGTGATGATCTCAGATATTAATGAGACGGCGCTCCCAAGAAAATTGTCACATTCTTTCAGTAAATAGTGGAAATCAATCCAACCGGGTATAGTTACTAGTGTGTTCACTGCTTATCGAGTCTCTGGTTTTCAAGAAGGGGTATTATATGTAATTCTGGGAGATAATACATAAGCCATGAAGGGTCTTTATTTATCGTATATTGCGAGAATGGTAATCAATTGTCGATCGTCTTTTCTCTATTCATTTGAGAGGCATGGATGGTTATAATTTGAGCTGGCTCTCTAGAACTTGCTAAGCTTCATACACCTGAATGTGGGTTCGTCCAGAAGCGGCACGTTCGTGCGCCAATACATCGCATGAATTCTCGATAGTGCGCTGCATACAGAAACCCTGCTTGGCTGCGCAGCCAAACATGCCGCCTACTCCTTGGCCTTTGAGTCTTGGGATTTGAGCCTGTTAGAGGTTATTGGGATCTAGAACTAGTTAGACCTGAAAAAACATTCCTGCATATCTGATAGAGGTTAGTTTGTCTCATTGCATTGCCCTGTCTTGCCTTTATTGATTGATACCCCAGCAAGCCTGGCTAAGTGACTGTACTTCTAGTCAGTTGACTCGTGAAACTAATAGGCGTAAGTCTAGCCTCCCTAAGGACAAGATTATCGCGAGTCTTATCTGACATGCAGCGAGGCCTGTCTATCACATACTTATCTCACCACTAAGCATCAGTTCTAGAGTCTGGACATAATATTGGCCTTGGAACATGATACGATTATCACTTCATCGAACGGCATGTTTATGCTCTATTGGGTTTTAGTCTCAGCCGGCTTAACCTGCTGATCCATATTAGCTTCTCAAAGATGCATACCACCTTTTAGAAAGTCTATAGTAACCGGTTCAGGCAGCAAATGTGGCCATATTGATATCGCCAATACTGAATCCATTGGCCTTCGATAGAACTCTGTCCAGAACACACAGTTTTAGTATAACAACTTTGTAGCCATATCTTAAAATGAGATCATGATGCAAAAGCGGCGCCTCTGGATATGAATCACGCCATCGGGTCTGAGCCTTGCGTTGTAGCAAAGTCCAAGATCAAAGTTTGTGTCAGTTATACCGGTAAAGCCAATATACATATTCAAGGTCTACTTAAGAATGGCCTGCCCATCTTCGTGATATCAACTGCTGAAACTCACAACAACCACTTTCAAATTAGTTGATATCAGATCGCCCTTTTGTTGTAATCATCTAGGTGAACCATATCCCTCGAAATGGGATTTCCAGTCCAGCCTCTTGTTTTTACACTGGCTGGACTTCTAGTCCGGTAAGCTTTCCTCCTGGCCCATTCGCTTCATCAGCGATATATTGGGCAAAGTCGACTAATATCTATACAGTGTTGTACTAGGTCAGAATAGTGTCCAATACCCATTGACGAATAACATCAGCGTTCAAGACGTTACCGCGCTACCGTTTTTCAATGCCCAATGGAATGATCAACTCCAACAGGAAAAGCTTACACAAGCATTCCTTGATGCCATAGAACTGGCTAAGCTTGCTCTTGATAAGATTGAAACCCCAACTTTCAAGAAGTACTTTCCTGAGAACGGAAGATCTCAGGTTACTACTGTCTTGCAAAGCATTATAGTAACTTTAGGTGACAGAACATCCGGGCAATGACAGACTGGCAAACGTCAATTTTTCAAATTTCGATTACCGTGGATTATGCGACCCCGGCGATGCTCCTAAACCTGGGACAATAATGATGTATACTTCGGGCTTCTATGGACCAGCCAATCAGCGCAGCTTTATTTTCATATGCCCCTTGGTCTGGACATTGGGATACAAGAACATGGCGGATATTAGTTGCGACGATACTTGCCCCAACCCTCCTTGTTATTTTTCATATGAGATGGCCAGCTTGGGAGAGATGGTTTTTCATGAGCTAATGTAAGTCTGCCTTGACCTTTTACCAACGAACTTCCTACTTATACTATCCAACAGCCATCGAACTTCCTTCATCGCTCCAAAGTAATTTTAACCTACAGTACATTTACGCATATGTGGCTTACATAACTTAGGCTTACCGGTTTGAAGGACCCGATTACCGATATGGAAACGACAATTGACGGAAAAGAGGTCGACATATACGGGTCATATTACACCCAACAAGCGAGGAAGAAATGGTTAAGTAAGCCGGACACTGTCTATAATGCTGACAGCCATGCTATGTTTGCTCGAGTAAGACACAAGTTTATCATCCTTAAAAACTATCCAGAAATGCTAACAGCTACTGCAGGAGTTGTATTGGACGAAGAGATGCACTGACAAAAAGTACAATGACCCGACAACACAAGTGTCAGACCCGAGGGTAAACCCAACCCCTGTTAAAGCACAAAAGAACTGAAGAATAACTATCACATTCAACGCTTTTCCTTGTTCTTGCACCTTTTTAGGCCGCTTCGATATTGCCAAACTAAGCAAACCTCCTGAAGGGCTCGTCATTGAGCTAAACGAAGCTGCAAGAATACTTGGTAGCACAAGTCTATATCTTTCTAGTCTAAAACTACAAATACAAGTCTATGTCTATACACCTTCTTGACCTTCTCCAAAAGTCTTCCAGAAGGGTCACTAATGATATGCGAGAGTGATGCCCACGAATGTACCAGATCCTTCATAAAGCTTCTTTCTGTTACTGCCATCCATATCAAACTGATACACTGAACCACCCAAGTCTGTCGCGAAGATACGACGATTCTTCGAATCCAACTTAAGGCCGATCGCCTCATGCAGTCCACGGGAGATGATGTCGTAGTCCTTTCCTGGCTGGCTCGACTCACGGGATTGGGTGATGTCGTCGAGGCTACAGCGGTTGATGCTGTTTCCATCAGGCAGCTCACCCCTGTCTGTCCAGTAAAGAGCGCTAGCAACCTCATCGACCTCCAGGTCAATCGGTTCAGGCAAGTCATGGAACAGAAGTTCGATATCGGTTCTGTTCTTGGCGTCCTCTCCTGGCTGGAAGTCTATGTTGGCTTGGAAGATTCGACCTTTGCCTCCCTTGGACGGACCCTTCTGTGTCCAGTAGAACTTTCCTGTGGAAGCTGATACCGTCACACCCACACACCACCTGGTAGGATCCGACTTTTGCTGCTCGTCTTCCCAGCTGCCTGCCTGAACCAGGACCTCAAGATCAGAACCGTCAAAGCTGCACCTCATAACTCTCATACCCTCGCGGTCCGAAAAGTACAGCTTGGAGTTCTTGTTGTCAACGGCCAACTGCTTAGGTGTATGCACTGAGCCTCGTGGTACAATTTCCTTGACATCTGTTCCGTCCAGATTGCAGCTGAGTACACCTCCATCATTCTGCGAAGGCTTGCCCATGCAGGTCCAGAACAGTTTTCCAGCGGAAAGCGAGATGTCAATACCGTCTGGCATGCGTTGACCTGAGACCAGTGACTTTAATGGCTTTGCGTCGCTTGAACCAACCAGGACACGACCAGCAGCGAGGCAAGCATTGGAGTCGCCGGCCCCCAACCCGATGTCCAAAAAGTACAACTGGGTGTCGTTACCTGACTTGGGCGTCTCTATGGATGGAAGCAGTCCACCTTTGTCCGATTTGGCGCCAAGTTTGCCTTGGTCGATGAACTTCTGGAGGAAATCAATTGGGGTGCGAGGCAGGCCACGCTCGGCAATGTAGTGCTGTTCGATAAAGGATACAGTATCGAGGCCAACTGTATCCATCATGGCCACGGGTCCCTTCTCTCTGCCCTGCCACATTTCCTTCCAGAGCTTCTCGATTTCCTCTGGCGTGGAGACATCTTCCGCGAGAATAGTTAAGACTTCTCGCTTGATAGCAGCCCATAAGCGGTTGTAAATGAAACCAGTCGACTCCTTCCGAGCGACATATGGGTGAAACCGAATCTCCTCAATCTTCTTTGCTAGGAAAGGAAAGACACTTTCATCAGTCTCCCCGTCGGTCATCAGCTCGACAACACGATAGTCGGGTGGCATGTAGTAGTGCATGTTCAGTGTGCGCCGTTTTGTCTCAGGCTGGAGGTCTTCGACCATTTCCCTGGACTTGTAGGAGGATGAGTTACTGCAGAGAATGGTGTCCTTGGAAGTGAGTCTCTCCAAGTCGGCAAAAGTAGAGATCTTCAGTGGGAGCTTCTCAGGTACGGCTTCGATAACGAGCCATGCCTTGGCAACAGCCTCGGACAGGTCTTCAACGGCTTGTACAGATCCTCGGACTGTTGAGTCTGAGTATAGTGACATGCTGGTGTTGCAATAGTCCACTGCAGCATTTTTTTGTTCAGAGCTAGGGTCGCGGATAACAACATCGTATCCGCTTGCTGCCCATCCGCAGGCAATGCGACGTCCTAACACTCCTCCTCCAAGGACGGTGACGGTACGACCCTCAGTAGAGGGTAGAGTGAAGGAGCCCATGATCGATAAGTTACAATTAGGGATTGATGAAATTTGGTAGAGGAAAGAGATAGATGAGGTTGATGCGGCGAAAAAAGAGTCTTCAGGTGAGAATAAGAGTAGGAGTTGATGGTAACCGGTCAAGATATGTGAGGTGAATGCTATGAAAGCGTGTGGGAGACATTTTATAGATCGGGACCTGTTGTCTCTAATACAGCAGTTGCTCTTAACAAGATCTATCCGATCATAGGATACCTCTGATGCGGTCCGGTTGTTACGGCAGCGCGGAAGATACGGAAAAGAACCGTGATAATAATGGAGCCCCCTCAACTCAGAGCCCCGAAAAGGCGGCGCCGAGAAATATGGGGCGGCCGAGGTATGGTCCTAAATGTACGCGCAACTTGGCCGAAGAATGTACACGGTTCATCTTTCATGCCTTTTAGTGTTGTTCTGGATTTTGCGTTATCTCCATAATGACGAATGTCAGCCTCAAAGTAGCATCAGAAATTGTCACAAGAGTTTCTAGTTTCAACGCGCATTGATCCGATCCACCAAGCCCTTGGACACTCCACCCCTCGGCACATCTAAAAGTGGGGGAGATTGTTCTTAGAATCTTCGAAAAGGAGCCTGTTTCCCACTTTCCTGTCTTCATCAGGCGACAATTCAGATAAACTTAGTCCCTTGCTTGCCTCACTACTGCGATACTGTGCATAACTGCCGACTCTTGTGTCTGATCAGGTTGACTCGTTTAGGATAGATCGTAAGAAGACTTATTCACAACTGTCAATGACGTCATCATATGATATGGTGTCTAGCATACCCTATATCTGATATTGGATATAACTTTACCAGCATGATATGGAGGAAGATGATGTAAACCTCGATTCTTTAGCTAGTACTATATATAAGGATATTTATTGCTTGATGTCTTGGTAACCCCTGGGTTGAATCTGATGGTCCTTCGTGACCAGCACACCTTGAGAATACGGACACACAAACGTGGTGTTGATGCCCATGCTTAGGCGCAATCATGTCACGGAGCATTGTATCGGCTCTACAAACCAATCTAACAAATCAGAGTGCAAGAGGTTACTCAACACATAATACCAATACTCGAGAGACCCTTTTTGCTTTACATCTAGATGGTTTACCCATCGCAATAGCTAATAGGTTGAATATACGATGACTGCCGAACGGCAGTGATGCTATTTTTGGATCTTTGGGAACGATACAAGATAAGATAACAGATAACAATCAGGTAAATAATAGCTTCGATGACGTAGCAAGCAACGCAGCTCGCATTGAACACCGAAGGCAATACCTTTTAGCAAAGCACTTGTAGAATCACTATATCGAGATTAAATAGATAAGTCAAGCTGTCACATAGATATCATTTTAAGAAACAGTAATAGTAACTTTCTCTATATTCTTTGCCCCGAATACCCGCTCTCCTCAATGTAAATAGCAATCCCATTCTAGAATACAAAGACCTGGTCCGAAACTTTAGCTGACGCTCCTGGCTGCTCGAACCCCAAGTCGACAAGCGACTTCTTGGACGCATTCACCATTCCTGGCGGACCGCATAGAAATACCTTTGTGTCCAAGCCTGGTGCAGGTAGCTTCTCCTTCATCAACTCTTGCGTTACAAAACCAGAGCCAAACTTCCAGTTTTTTGGAGGCTTATCGAGCAGGTAATACACCTTGAAGTTCTTAGGGTACCGCCTAGCAAAAGCATCCAATTCGTCCCGAAGGAGAATATCCTGCTCTGTTCGGTTTGCATAGATGAGAGAAATCTCAGTTGTATCGCGGTCATGCTCGCAGATAGCACGGATGACTTGGAACATTGGGGTGATACCGGTACCGCCAGCAATCATGCCGATCTTCTTACAAAGGTTGGGTTGATACCTCATTGCTCCTTTAGGGCCTCTGAAAAGAACTTCGTCACCACTCTCTAGTTTGGCCAGATAACCATTGGTCAGCTTGCCATCTGGGTACGCCTTGATGACCAGTTCAAGAACCCCACGGTCGGCGTTGTTGGACACTGGCGTATATGATCGAGCGATAGTTTCTCCATCAACATCTGCTTTTATGGTGACATGTTGTCCAATTGGCAAGCCAAGTATTGTGCTTGTTGTCGGAAGGGTGAAAGTCAATCGATACACATTTGGTGCGATGAGAGTCTTGCTTTTCAGAGGAAGTGGCGAGTAGGTGACTGGATCTAACAAACCCCTTTGCAGCAAAGTGTCCTCTTGGATCCGTTTGGGCACCTTCATGTGAGCGGGGTAGGTGTGGAACGATTTGCTCTTCATGACCGCCTTGGTAAACCGCTGAGCAAGAACTGTGTTCATAACGGCAAAAGATCCGCCACCAACGACAATTCCCTTGATGAAGCTAGAACCGGCGGAATCATTGCGAAGGGACGAAAGCATCCACTTTGGCATGGTTAACTTTTGGTGACGGCTGAGATAGTAGGCCCCTCCGGCAGTAAACAGGAGGAACCCTAGGTTCGTCAAGGTGGACAGAAATGAAGAGCCGCTGGTTTGGACCCTGGTCGCCTTGACGGGGGCAAGGGGCTTGAGCTTGGGCTTCTTCTTCTCAAAGCCCTTGAGCTTTCCAACACAGCAGTCTTTCATGATCTCAAATGCGTCTTCTGAATGACCAGCATTATCGAAATCTTCACTGGCATCAGTACCAGCTGCTTCTGTGAGAACATCTGCGCCGCCAGGATGATCTGCCAGATACTTGGTCACATCGTAAACTTGTATCCAAGTTAGTTATCGTTGTCTCTTATTATATGAGCATACTGTTGGCTTACCTAGGCCATGGACGATGAACCACGCATCCTCTGGGCTGTTATGCTCAGCTACCTGCTTGGCGGTGTATTCCTCCATGCTGCTATCAGATAGATAGGGGCAGGGTGAAAAGTAAAGAGATGAAGACGTAGTACTAATCAAGTTTCCTTAGGGAAGAAACGTGACAAGCTGGAAAGATGATTGGAAAAATTGTTCAGATAGAGGCGTCACAGCATACAGAGGCCTTTAACTACTCAAGAGGCGAAAACTTTACGACTCAGTATTAAGTGCACTATCGACAGGTCATAACAAGGGTTTCTCTAAGATATCAAGGGTGACGCAAGTACCAAGATGCAGGGCTCAAGCCTCACGTGCATAATTACTGCCAGGTCCACAGCGGGCCGAAGAGCCAAGTCGGAGTGGGCCTGCCGAGGTTTTTGAGCCCCGGGTGGATACTGCAGAGCCGAGGCGGCTCCGCTCCGGAGTCCACTCCGATCGGAATGACGTGTCCGTCATCGGCCGTACCATTTCTCCTCTGTCTGCGGATACAATAATCAATGTTCCGATTGGACTAAAATGTGATTGGACCCTTGCCAGCTTCTATAATGCGACTCTGAATTCCGCTCTCGTTCCGCTATCCAACACAACGCTGCCGCAAGTACCGAACAAGAACGCCTCAACCCTCCTTTACCACCCAATCACGTTGCGCCTAATTATCAGGACGGCGATATGAAATGCCGAATATACCGGGAGATTGACGGATGTAACGATAAAAATTCTACGAGACAGTAGTTCAAACGTCATTCATATACTAGGAGTGCACAAGCCATGCGAGCCCCATGCTTGTTTTTCGTATACTGGAGGCTGCATATGGCGCCTCGGCCTTTCGGCCTTTATTCAAGGTCCAATTTCTTTGTGCTATGTGGCTACTTGAAATTCCAGTCTAAGAATATTCTACTTATAGCTAATAGCAAGACCTCAGTTCTTTGGGCGAGACTGACCAATATTTTCACTTTATCCCCCTTATCCTGTCTTTCAACATGGCTACAAAACAATTTTACCTCTTAGGGGAAGCAGAGTCAACCGCCAAAGAAGTTGAGCTCCCACCATCTGTAGACTATGAGGAGTTGCAGAACATCGTTGCATCACACTTTGCTATTGTCAAGCCATACGGTAATCGCCAAATCCCTCATTACCATAGTAGGCAATCACTGACTTTAACTTAGGCGTCGGCTTCATCCACGATGACCGAAGGCTTATAGCGGTGTCTGATGTCTTGGACAAGGATGAACCTATAGCAATCTCCATCAACGGAAATGCAGTGCGTGAGGTGCCTGGGCCTGCTGGCATTCCATACTTTGGCAATTACCTGGAGATCTATCCTGACCATCTCGGCAACCATCAACGACTTTTTGAGAAATACGGATCATTCTTCGTTACCACCAACATGGGAAACCGCGTTTACCAAACCAACAACGCCGAGCTTTCTCAAATCTTCTTTGCTGAAGATCACTACTTCACAAAGGATATCGTTCCAGGCCATCCTCTACACCCAATCAAGAATCAAGAAGCTGGTGTCTTCTTGGCTGATACTGATACCGAGCAATGGAGACTAGCTCACAAATTCCTTCCACCCGCGCTAGGACCCAAGGCTGTTCGGCATTACGCACCGACCATGCAGAGAACAGTAGAACAAGCATTCAAGGTCTTTGATGAATTGGATGAGAAGGGCGAAGCTTGGAATGTCTACCAGTATATGCTAAAGCTTGGATCACAAGCAGTTGGGAAGCTTGTTCTCGGCATGGACTTTGCCCATTTCGAAGAGCCGGATGCACCGCTGCACGAGATGGTTCTTAAGATTGCTGAAAACTTGGAACTGAATAAGCGTGTGTCTTCTATGGGTGCATGGTATGCCAAAATGCCATTCGGTGATCCCAAGAAGGTGCGCCAGACAATGAGCAGAATCATGGAGATGATGTCCGAGTCCATTGCCAGAGCGTCCAAGGGCCAGGAGGATTTAGAGCTCCAGGACGCCGCTCTCAAGGCTGATAATGTCGTTGGTATGTTGTGCCCATAAAGTGCATCTAGTATAAGCTAACCATCCTAGACTACTTCCTCCGTGCAACCGACAACAAGGGCAACAAGCTACCGCCCTCACAGTTCGCTCCAGCACTACTTGTAGCCACCGCTGCCGGTTTCACCACCACATCATCCCTGCTGTCCTGGTTGATCTATAGTCTTGTAAAGTACCCAGGGAACCAAGAGCGTCTTCTCCAGGAACTCATTGACAATGACTGGGACGATGATACTCAAGTGACAGCAGACCTCACGAACAAGCTTAGCTTCCTCGATAAATTCATCAAGGAAACACAACGCCTCCACAATCCCTCCTTCCAGCCAGGCCGGACAGCAAAGGTTGATATGATTTTGCCGGGAGGATATAGGCTACCTAAGGGGTCGGTGGTTATCCCAGCGTTGCATCACATTCATAACAACAAGGACGTATGGGAGAATCCTGGACGGTTTGACCCTGACCGTTGGGATACCGAACAGGTCAAAAATAGGCCAGCAGGTTCATATGTCCCCTTCGCGACAGGCCCACGTATGTGCGTCGGATTCAATTTCGCATTGCAGGAAATCAAGGTCTTCTTACCTAAGCTTGTCTATCGGTACAAGTTCAGCCTAGCGCAGGATGGCCCCATTGAGTATGACCCCTATTTCCAGTTGATCCGACCAAACAATCTCTATGTACAGGCGGAAAAGAGGGTGAAGTGGCCGCCTAAATCGGAATGATAGAATCACAGTTGGGATATGTCACTGGAGATTGGGGAGTACTTTGTTTTTAGCGATGTTATCGCAACGGCTCTGAAGTGCTGGAATGAAGATAGATATCCCGACGATGTGTTCAAGATCTGCCCACCCAACGATCGCAGTTATGGATTTAGTGTTTCATATCTCAACAGTGTAGCTGGAGATGGTTGTGAGGATGCAGAGTTGACTCTGGGCCCACGATGAGCTCTTGACCCCGAAAGTGTCTATCATCCTCATCAGGGGGAGTTCATTGCTGGTATCAAGGATGGCTTGAGATAGTATCAAAGAGCCTCTGTGCGTGTGATCTCAAGTTCGACTTTTGAGTGGTAATATATATGGCGATAGCTTTGGCATATCTCATAAACTGAGAGAGAGCAATATTGATCTTTCACTGCAAATACTATCATTCTGCACCTTCCATGAAATCAAGAACCCTGTCAAAACTGGCTCGTGCGTGTTGTATTCCATTACCTACTGGCTTTTCAACCGACAAGCCTTGTAATGTGCTATGAAGCTTCGGTGGCGCTGACCTAACTAGAAACGCCTGGATTGACGGATCTAGACAGAGCGTCTAATACATAGCTTCATATCCCCTTGACTTCAATCCTGACCTCTGTGACCTTATCCCAGTCCACATGAGAAACTCCATCCAAGAACTAACGATAGAGTCCATCATGTCTGATATCTTCCTCGAAGCCTTACTGATAGTAATCGCGCTAGTTAAGTATGTCTTAGCTGCTATGCGACGGTATTTTTTTTAACTATTATTACTCAGCCTAATATATCATTGAATAGGCATGATAGCTCCGTAGTGTTAATGAACGGTCGAAATTAATACTTAGTTTCGTTAAGGTATGACAAACACTGTCTAAAACGCGTGTATATGTGGAATTAACTTTGTGATGCTATCCTTGGGCGCTAAGGTAGAGTGGGAATAAACGTTGAAACGCCACTAGTGATACGAGATCGATTAGATACATACTGGATATCACTAATACTTTCTAAGCTTTCTTCACTTTAACCCAATAATTGCTCAAAATGTCATTTATAATCCTCCGACAAATTCCATGATGAGCCCGGTGAGTCGTCCGCGACACAAAAGGCATAAGAAGAGTGTTGGACTCAACAATGACTTCCTCATAAAGTTCCCACTCACCCGTCAAAGTACCTGGTGTACTTGGTGTACCGGGATTTGACGGTCGACGGACCAGACACTCAATCCATACAGTGACACCTGCTCTAGCATTCACGCGAGCACGAATACCATTCTTGGTTTTGAGAAATGTGATAGGCCAATACTCATTCTGCGTCAGACCCGGGGCCAACTCAAGCCGCTGGAAGCAAAGAAAGCTCCGGACACTGCTATTGGACGGCCCAAAGAAGGGCTCGCTGTGGACCAGCTCAAAGTCAGGCGTTGTCTCGGAGAAGCTCACAAAAACTGCGTTATGCTTAAGTAAAGGCGTGTATGTGTGAATATGAGCGAGTACGATCTCCCACGGCAGATGGCTCGGGATAGGTGCAGAGTCCAATATGCGATGCTTTGAGAGCATCGCTTGGCGTTCTCATGTAAGCGTTAGTCATGGCTTTGTAGTGCTATGCACCAAATGTGAAACGCCACGGCCTTTCGATGGCAGGCTGACTCAAGCTCACCTCGTACGTTGACTAATGAATTCGCTGCTTTGTACCGACTGCTCCGTATAGCAAATCGGTTCTCCCCGCAAGTTGAGGTAATTTCAGCTAAAAGGTGGTGTGGTCAGCCTTAACTAGACTCAGGCACTGCACTTTGAACTCGTGACTGACAGTCGGCGATCAAAAAGGCGCAGTTTTCCACCGAATATTTCGAAAACTCTAAAACCTTACTTCCTATTTTCGAAAGTCAAACTTTGATAAAAAATGAGACTGTTATCTTTTTGTTCACCCTTTGAAATAGGTAATTGTGGGGTGGCGCATTCGACAGAACAGGCCAATAGCAAGACCGCTTTCACTGGTCAGTTCTATAAATAACACAAATAGTGGCATGCGCAAGGATGAGCTTTCTTACCGCACGAATTAACGTCGCTGCTGAAGGATTAGGTGTTAATAAAGTTCTGGCATCACTGATTATCATATCGTACGTGATAAGCGAGCGGGACAGCATAGTCTATAATTAAAATATAACCTATCCTAGATAATCTTTGATCAGCAAAAAGGTGAACAAACCTGAGAAATCACAATCCTAATGTTTAGTATCCCAAGGCCTTATTGTAATTTTTTCTAACTGACATCCCCAACAGCAAGGCATCTCGCGTTACAGATGGCAGTGTTCCTGCCATCTCAATCCCGGAACTAGATTCTGCGCTCAAGACTATGCAAAGGAAACATCATCAAGACTATGAATACGAGCTCGAGAATACCTTCAATTCGTACAGGAACTACAAGTATGATTCGGGTGAATCAGATCTATGGTCCATACTCGACGAGCAACCAGTATTATGCCCCGACTGCAGATCAAACACCAGCCCGGAACTAAGTATCCCTTTTTACGAGACGCTCAATGAAACGGATTCACCTGCTCTGGCCTTGCAAGCCATCAAGACAGGACTCGCCTCGTCGATCTGGGCCGAGAAACTGCCCACTTATACTAAACAAGAGAGCGCAACATTAGTATTCTCAGAGGAGGTGCTGCATTCCCAAAGTAGGCGTGGTTTCTGGGCAGTAATAGCCACTGTTGCAGTCCATTCGCTGCTCTTCTTAGTCCCGCGATATTACTTCTTCGGCACGCACTCGAGCTTCTTAGACAATGTGTGGCATACATTGGCTCAAAGTTCAGAGAGCGAAGCCTGTGCCCATACCCTCCGTGGAGCCAACCTAGTTTCTGACAATGCCGTTAAAGCCAGGTTAAGGTAAAGGAGGCAGGAGCTTCCAAGGCTGAAGTAGTAAGGCAAAAGAAAGTCCAGACATTGAAGGGCAAGCGATGACTGAAACCAGTGATGATGCGATGCTTATCAGCTCACATTCATATTTTGCATCGAGAATTTACTTGGTCGATACACAGATTAGATCCGTCACTTGCATTCCGGCTGCCAATTACTGAACTCTCTTCGAGGTGAAGTCAAGCTGGAACGAAGCCATCTAGCTCGAATGCGCCCCCAAAGAATGACGACCATCGAATGTAGTTTGACAGAGATGATTGCTGAGATGTTCTTTCGTCTCAAGCAGAACATCACCATCTACAAAGGCGGAAATGCTTATATTAATCTGGAGCTTCAGTCTCGAGCACCCGACATTGGAGATGCCAGGTCACCCTTCTCTGACCTAGTTGAAGCGAGCGCCGTATTGGACCAGGTCGTGGACATGTATGAAATGTTCCTCGTAGGCCCACAAGCAAGGAGCGGACTAGCTGGTGAATTAGGCGACAACATTTCTTCTATTTCCTCAGGACCTGCTGCAAGGCAGAAGATGTTGATTAGCTCGCTCGACCTTGTCTATCTGGAGCGCCAGATACGAGCTTCTAAGGCGGGACAAGAGATATGAAAACCTCTCTCGTACAGAACAGCACGAGCTTATCTTTCTTGATATGCACCGGGCGATTTGTTCAACCATTGCCAAGCTCGATACGGAGGATGCTGCACTTGATGAGGAAGATGGTGAGTTGATCTTCCAACAAATATCAGCTCTGGTTGAAATGGACGGCGGCAAGGGCCCAGTCTTTGCTTTTAATGGCTATACAATTCCTGCTATTTCTCTCATCTGTTATTTTTGTAGAAATGTAGACATTCAGCGGAAGTCAATTGTCCTACTACGCGAGTTGCATCGAGGAGAAGGCATCTGGGATAGTCGAGAAGTTGCCGATATCTATGAGCGTAAATTGTTCTAGAATGAAATAAATTACCCTCAGGCATCTGGCGATCAACAATGGAATTATCATCCCAGTCGTGATTACCATCCTTATCGCTGCCACGGTCGAATGTTTCTAGTACTCAGTCGCGACGAAGGCCTGCAACCTCACGTATCCACACGTTACACAAGGTCTTGATCTCGACTGTAATATCCAGCACCTCATTGGTAGCTCGCTTATGCGAGCGGATAAAGTGGGGCGGCATGCAGTTCTGATGCTTAAATTAAGCTTATCCTGGTAGTGAAATAACTCAGGCACACGAGAAAGTAGGGGTGGCAGAGGCCTATGTCTCTAGATGAGGAAATTATGCCTATGACTTCTTGCCATAGAATATCTTATTAATAGCTGGTTTCCTAGAGTTTGAAGAATGTGTTGATGATTAAAGCATATGGACTATGGGATCCGTCACATTGCTAGCATATGTTTCCCCTATCGGAGCAGACTTCCTACCAAGGCGGCTGCCTGCCATGGCCTGGCTAGATCTATCGAAGCAATGCTTCTGGTCAAAGCATTGGTTGCTAGCATACCTCCCCCAGGGGCCATGTTTCCACGGTTGGTCAGGGTTTAAATTGCGGGGAGACTTTTTCGTGCTGAGCCGCTTTATATGACGCGTCACGGTTCGTGCTGCCAGAACCGTGTGTGCTGGCCCCTGCGTCGCCCTTGCATCCCCCAGGTTTCGATTTGCTAGTCTGCTTGGAATAAAAGGGTTGGACGTGGCACTGCCTAACAAAACATGCGGTCTTGTTATAATCTCCTTGCCTTCGGAATTTGACCTTTTAATCTATTTGTTAATTTTGTTTCCTTCTCTTGTTCTCCCGATATGAGTTCGTACTACAAAATGGCGGAGCTGGGCAAAGAAACCACTCCCCACAGCCTTCAACGCCGTCGCATACCTTTTCAACTCATCTTTTCTTACCTCTTCGATTGGATTGTTTGCATCCTCTTCGTTGGTATCGGCGGCGCCCTGGATCGTGTTGCTCCAGCGAAGCGACCATTTTCACTTGTCGACCCCAGTATCTCGTAGGTGATCCCTGTCGGGGCTCGCCCAGCTTCACTCAAAGCTTACTTCGAGTTTCTATTATAGGTACCCCTTCGAAGAAAATGAGCTTGTTCCAGCGTACCTTCTTTTTGTCCTTGCGATTGGAGTACCTGCCGTCATCGTTGCCGTCGTCTCGTTAATCTTTATCCCTGGCCCAACCGTCCCTAAGAACACACCTAAGACTCTTATCTGGCAACGCAAACTCTGGGAGCTTCACGTTGGTCTATTAGGCCTCGTTCTATCCCTCTCCTTATCATGGTTCTTTACTAGTTCTATGAAGAATCTCTTTGGCAAACCCCGCCCTGACCTTCTAGCCCGATGTGAGCCCGACTGGGATAATCTTAAGAAGTACCTTGTTGGCGGTTATAACTGGGCCTCTATGACCGGTCAGCTCGTTTCTGCCGATATCTGTCAGCAGACGGATACCTATAAGATTAATGACGGGTTTCGTTCCTACCCTAGTGGACACGCCTCTGCAGCTTCTGGTGGCCTAATCTACGCATCCCTTTTCATGGCTAGCAAGTTTGCCGTTACCATTCCCTTCGTTGAGCCCTCGGTTACTGTCACCGCGGTAGCTACTGGGGTAGCTGCTCACGCTGCCTTCCCCTCCGGTCTTAGTCCTCGAGTCGGCCACGATGACAACACCAGCCCGTATAACGCCAATGCCCAGTCCTTACGTCGCCAAGCAGCTGGTCCCCCAATTTACCTCCTTGCCCTGGGACTCCTTCCCTTTGGCGTCTCTATCTATATCGCTGGATCCCGTTGGCACGATCGCCGCCACCATGGTTTCGATATTCTCTTCGGTTACTTAATGGGTCTCGTTGCGTCTATCTTTGCCTTCCGCTATTATCACCTTCCCATCCGCGCTGGCGCCGGTTGGGCATGGGGTCCCCGCAGCGAGGAGCGCGCGTTCTGGGCTGGTGTTGGTCGCTTTGGTTACGCCAGCACAGACGAGGAGTTAGGCATACAATCGCGACAACCTAGTGTAAGTGTATCAGGAGATACAACTCATTCACAGGCTGTATCTGCTCTTGCACAGCGAAAAGCACCCCAGAACAACGCGCAGGACATTGAGCATCATCCCAATCAGGGTTTTGAAAACGTTGAGTTGCAGCGGATGGATACTGTCGATCGTCTGGAGAACAGGTAAATAGATCGTGGTATCCAAAAGTTAATGCCCAAAAACCCAATCAATCTGTTTCTCGCAAAGAAATAGTTTAACCCAATGCGTATGTGGTCTGGTTCGGGGACGGATATATGCAGTCTTTTCCCGATGTACCCAAAAGCGTGCCAACAGGGGTCAATACGGGCGAAGGTGAGCCTTTAGATGTATGTTTGTGTGTGCGTGTAAGAATTAGATACAGATATGGGTTGTTAAACTCTGGCTAAGTGAAATTTCGGTTGCATATACCCTACATGCTACTAACGATATAAAACTTTATGATTATGTGAGTCGTCGAAGTGCAACGGTGGGCTAAGGGGCAATTATGAGGCGGTGAAAACGGTATGATGAGTTTGGTTGGCCGACCTCGTGTCATAAAGGCGTTGACGATGAGAGACATGCAGATTGGTAAATGAAGTGACTCGTAATCACCCTTTACGAATCTCAACCGACATCATCAACCTGAGTAGACTGCACATGGAAAGATAAACAATGGTCTCGACCAAAGGTTCTTCACCTCCATCTCCGGTCAGGAATACAATCTTATGAAATTCAATGCTAGTCAAGCCCCGAGTTGAAGCACAAGAAATGAAATCAAAAAGTCCCTACTCGCCGTAAACCCTTTTCCGGCAAGTCGTGAAGTTCCATCTCCCATCTCGTGGTGTGTGCTGATCCAGGTAGTTCTTCACGGAATTAAGTCAATTCTTTGCAGGGGAAATTCAGGTTGTAGTCATGAAATTCCTCATTGAACATGGTACCTCAATATTTAGCTCTTATTCTGATAACAACATGGAGCAGAGCATCTATCTAGGAATGGACGAAGGCAGAAAGTGACAATTCTTCAAATCTAACAAAGTCACTGGTCTGAGGCCTCCTGCAATAAAGCTTGCCAATTATAACTGCTATGGTCGAGAGGTTTGACTACGGCCGCTGACAGAAATTTCAATAGCAGAGCCGAAACAGGAATGGTAGATCTTGGCAAATATGGGGATGATAGGAACAACGGGTATAACGGGAGCAAAGGGCGTGACTGACGAGGATAATTACAAAGCATATAAGTCTGACATTCAACTCTTCCAGTACCCAGACCACAGGGGACCATCCCTATAAGATCCATGTTCCCAGGAACACTACCAATAGCTAAAAAATCCCACAGTATGGCCATTCTATAAGGCTTTGCTTGTTCAATCTCTCTGAAGCTTGGACTACTCCCTAATTGCTCTCCGTCGATCTGTTTCTTCTGTGAACGCGACTGGAACTTGATACAGGAAATGGGACATCCGATGCAGCATTCCTCGAGCCAGGATGAGGGTGACCAACCACGCCTAACCGTCGAATTCGACTCTCCTGAAGATCCCGCTCACCCACATAATTGGTCGTTACAAAAGCGAATATGGGCAACCTTCATGATAGCCTGGTTCAATTTTGTGGTATCAATTGCGAGTAGCATATTTGGAAGCTCTCAAGCTGCGGTTGCTGTGGAATTTGGAGTCAGCACTGAGGTCACCATCCTGGGCACCTCGTCCTTCTTAGTGGTACGCATTATGGAGGGGTCAACGCAGTCAACGCAATGCGAAGTACTTACTGCTATCCCGTGTAAAGTTATGTTCTTGGACCACTCCTTTTCGGCCCTCTATCGGAGAAGTTTGGTCGCAAAATCCCCCTCATTGTCGGCATGGCTCTCTGTGGACTCTTCAGCTTGATGCCGGCTCTTGGTCATAACATTTACACAATCCTTATCGGCCGACTCTTTGCAGGCTTTTTTGGAGTTGCGCCTATTGCTATTGTTGGTGGCTGCATCACAGATTGTTGGACTGTGACAAGTCGTGGCGTGGCCATGGCATCTTGTATCAGTCTTGTCTTTTCCGGGCCTACCTTTGGCCCCATCGTCGGATCGTTCATCGTCGATAGCCATCTGAGCTGGCGTTGGACAATGTGGGTAGTCGTCATAAGTTGTCTGGCCACCGCGCTCCTTGCATGTCTACTATTTCCGGAGACTTACCCCCCAGTTATCCTGCAGAAGAAGGCTAGGCTCATGCGTCGACAGACTGGAGACCCCACGATTAAATCTGCGCTAGACTACGAAGGTCTCAGCTTCCAACACATTGCACAAGTATACCTAATTCGTCCATGGCGTAAGTGACAATTTTACTCGAAAGCAAAACAGTGATATGTTGGCTGACAGGCGGTTTGCAGGACTGTTCTTTACGGAGCTTATTCTGGTTCTACTCACAATCTACCAGTCGTTCGTCTACGGAATGATGTTTCTATTTTACCAGTCATACCCTATTGCTTTCGGTGAGATTCGGTACTGGAAGAAGTCGCTATCATCTCTGGTTCTCATCGGAATTGTCATTGGAGTTTTCATAGGCACGGGTGTGGTGGTGTTGTACAATTAACTGGTTTATAGGAAGAAGTACAAGCGAAATGAGGGCTGCGAACCGGAGGACCGGCTGCCTCCCATGATACTAGGTGCTTGCTTGGTTCCTGTGGGGTTGTTCTGGTATGCTTGGACATCTGCGGCCGAGGTTCCATGGCCTAGTCAGGCCTGTGCTAGTCTCCTAATCGGCTGGGGGATGTACACTATCATCATACAGGGCTTCCTGTACATTCTGGACTGCTACACGTCCATGGCAAACAGCGCGATGGCCACCAATGGTACCGTAAGAAGTGTATTCGGGGCAGCTTTTCCATTATTTGCTCCTATCATGTACCATCGGCTTGGAGTGGCATGGGCCACTTCAATACTTGGGTTCGTCAGCGTAGCTATGGTACCTGTGCCGATTATATTTTGGTACTACGGGTCTCGGATTAGGAAGAATCTGAAACTATCTTCCACATGAGAAATTGTTTACACAGAATAGCTCTTGAATATTTAAGCTATGGTCCTAAAATTACGCCTAGTCTTTCCCTCATATCATCCCGTGTTTTCTCATCTGCACATACTATGTGAAAATAACGCTCATCTGGGCGGTGTGAGCATCATGAAAAAGCTGAAGCGTGCGGTCAGGGTCATCAATACGCTGCTCAGGTCGGCAGTCGTGTCGCTAGTAGCACTCCTAGCAATCAGAGAACCTGTGTCTGGTCCTCTCTTGGATGATTCTAGCTAGCCAGCTAGTGTCAAGGAGCCTATCATTTCTGGATTAGCTTTGAGAATGATACAGATAATGTTTCAATGGCCTGCTCGCCCGAACCATTTCTTTCATGGCTGATTCCCCCCAAACTGAGATTAGCCTGCAAATAAACCCCTTCTTAGCACCAATTCGAGGCCAATCACTGGGCATGACCGCCTGACATGACAGCTCCTGATGACATAATTACCTCCGATGACATAACAGCTCCGGCCCCATCCAATCCCATTCACGTACTCCCGCCTTATTGGTTCATTTCTTTCTCTCCTATTGATCCTTCATAGTCGACGGGCGCTGAGCGAGCCATTTTCGCCGAAGATCTTGCAAGTCACAATTTCATATGTCCAAAGAACAGCTTCCTGTTAGTGGTCTGATTCTGGCAGCTGTGGGAAACTGAGTGACCAGCAAAACTGGATGCCGATGTTACAGGTTGGAAGGGTAGAGAGTCACTTCCGCATTTACGTCCGCACATCACCGCTACGGAGTGAGGTTGTCTTGTGATGTCCAACAAAGTATTTAAGCGGTGACCGAATGAACAAGCGGGGATGGGGAACTAGTCAAACAGACCATTAGATTGTCCGTACAGTCAAATCCGAGATAATCTAGACGCAGCATTATGAAATTGCCTATGAAAGTCCACGGAGAGTTGCAGTTACGTATCTATTTCTTTTTGCAAGTTGGCCTTATGGGTCTGGGCTCACTGCTTCTTCTGCGCCACTACTAGAACGATGGGTGTTTCTATTGGTACACAGCCCAGAGCGGTCGTTTCCTGATCGAATTCTTCCCAAAGAGCGTCTACCTCCGGGTGACGTACACCTTGGACAAGCTCTTTTACGCTGCAGTACCAAAGGTCTTTCCAGAATTTGAGCATGCTCCTCTGAGGAAGCGCTCGGGTCATCTCGACCTGCTCCAACCCTTCCTCCCGGCAGATGTCCCCCAGATTAACCACCCATTGGTTGCTGTGTTGGCTGCGACTCTTGCGGAACATGTCTCGCATCTGATTCCATACTGATTCTTTGGCCACGACCGGGTTGTCAAAGTCGTATTCTAGCCATTGCAGTGAACCACCTGGCTTTAGTAGCTTCATGAGATTGCGAAGCACTGGGCGCGGATCGCCGTTAGAAACTGCGCCGAAAACAAGTCGAATATTGACTACATCAAATGATTCCTCGTACTCTTCCGGGGGAGGCTCAAACATGTTCCAAAGGCCTAGTTTGACGTTCGGAGGTGCCCAGTCTTCCGCTGGAAATAGATCAGGTTTGATATCGAGTGCTATGATATCCGCGTTGGTGCCAATGTTCGAATCAGCTACTTCCATCGCCCATATGGCATTACCGCATGCCACATCGGCAATTCGTTTGCGCTCCTGGGATTCTTGGATGTGCCAGAGTGCCGTAACTCGAGGATGTATCAGCCATTCAAAAAGCTGTTTGCATAAGAAATGCTGTTGGGTGAGCCGTAGTGAAGCATCTCCATCGTTCACTTTGCCCCAGACGTAGTAGGCAGAAGGTTGGGTCATGTTGACTTATATATTGAGCTGAGGTAGCAGATGTAAGCGGCAATATAACGATCAAAGGTATAGCAGCATGTGTTAAGTAGGCCCACGACCCAAATTTAATTCTTTTACGTCTGTCAGCCTTCGGATACGCGGATGCTAGCGTGATGATCGGCGCCGATTGCCTTGGGATGCTGAGCGGGATTATCCAAATAGTGCTTATTTCTACACACGAGGTATGGCTAGCCCTACACTTAGGTACCAGTAAGGGGCCGCCAAGCCTTTTATGAGAGTTTCTGAGCTCATGTGGCTTATGTTGATGCACTATCAAACCGCCTTGATCACGGGTGCTTATGGTCGCGAGAAATTCACTAAAGTCGATACATGACTAGCCGTCAGATAAAAGTTGGAGATTGAAAACCCCAATTACATCACTACATTACTTGTCCTATTTTTGAACCTCAAGGTTGTCTACCAGCCGCTACAGAATATAAACCGGGTGGCAGCAAACGAACTAGCAGGTCATCAAATGTCGGCAGAGAGAACAACTTGGCAAAAAACCGGCCAAAGCTTCGACAAGTGGCAAACTAGTCCTGAACGATGAAATTTGGCTTATGCTTGTTTATTAAATACTCATGGCGTCATTGTTCATGGAAGTTTTCTAGTGATTAAATATGTTGATGAGCATTGTAGCGAGATCTGCACTTTGTGTGTATTAGATATCGAAACTGTTCTCCTCCCGGTCTGACATGATCATTCGCTTTCCTTCAAATACTTTATACATAGTCATACTAGACCTCGGATGCCTTTTCATCAATTGCCAACTTATCATCTTGCAGGTCCTTTGCTAAAGAAGACTTTTCTTCTATACCACGAAGGACCGGAGCTTCTCCAAAAGTTCCAAAGTAATCGATATCATCCACTGCAAACTTATCTGGCATGGGCGAGCAATAGTCAAGACATAGGAATATCAGTCCTGAAATAAAACAGCCGGCAAACCAACCAATCTGATAAAGTCGTGTCCACCCGCCCCAGAAGCCGCTTGGGTCCATACCTCTTTGAGCAAGGCCGGGAAGCAAGAACCAAACACCCAGGACCCATGCAACTGCAGCTCGCCAGTTCCAGCCCTTGGTGTACCAATATATGCTCTCGGGTGAGTTTCCGTAGAGGTCGCTTAGCTTGATGGTTCTCTTGCGAAGAATGAAGTAGTCGGCGAACATGATGCCCATCAATGGACCGAGGAAGACGTTGAAACTGCCTACCACGGTCAAAAAGCTGGTGGCACTATTGAGAAGTGACCATGGCTGCATTATGAAAGCGCATAGTAGCGTCGAGTAAGCTCCGCGGCGGATTGTGAACCATCGTGGTAAAAGAGCAGCCAGGTCAATTCCTGCAACAACAAGATTGGAGGCAACGACCATACCAAACTGAGAAAACATGAAGGCGATACTAGCAAAGGCGACACCAGCTCTTGCTCCTCGATTATTCTCTTGCTCGCGTATAGTGTCGAGAAAGACGTATGGTTGCCATAGCAAACCCTCCTTCTCTGGGTAAAGAGTGGCCGCGCAAGAGGTGCAAACAATGCCGATACATCCCACGACAATAGTACCGAGTGGAACCATGACGAGTTGTGCTAGAATCTGGTCGCCAGATTTGCGGGCATATCGGGTATAATCCGACTGTGACCACATATGCGTCGCAATGCCGCCAATATTCGCCGTCACAGCGGCTACAAATGCCCAGCCAAGGTTGCCGCCTTTAGCTGGTGCAATACCAGACACGCCAGATACATCGGCAAGTAACGCGCCACCTCCTTGGGCTCTAACTGTGGACCAGATCAGCAGGGCGAAGACAGTGGCAGCGACAGTAGTCGATGCGATAAAGAATGGTTTCCGGTAGTTTTCTGGGCTGAGCCAAACTAAGGGTAGGCAAAGTATCAGGTAAAGCACAAAAGCCACCATGTCACAAACTTGCATAGCGCCGTTTGCCAGTTCCTTATTAAGGTCGATAAACGAAGGCCATATGCAAGTGAGAAGTACCTTGAGACATTGACTGCCATACCAAGTATTGGTTGATGTCCAAACAAAAGACAGGAACACTCGAATGGCCTATTATAGGTCAGTAGATGACACAAAAAGACTTTGAATTCTGGGCCTTATCAGCTTACCATTGGAAATAAATATCCCCATATGCCCCAGTTCTGCTTCATCCACAAAGGAAAGCCAATGTGCCATTTTGCACCGGGATGTCCCCCAGCAACACACAATATTCCTGCAATGGTGTGTGCGACAATGATAGCAAGCATAGATTGCTGATCAAAGAGTTTAGCCCTGGCCTTGAAGTCATACACAGTACTAGGATTACTTACCCAAACATTGAGGCCAAGAGAGATGAGTGAAGATCCAGTTGCCCATCCTCCGACATTAAATGAGCCAGTGATCATCCAAAGGCCCACAAATTCCCATGGTCCATAAGGCCTTCTGGAGGGAGGCAATGGACGTGTGTCCTTATTGACGTAAATCTCAACGTCGGCGTCTTCATCACGTTGGACCTCCAACCAAGAGGTCAATCGCGACATTGTCGATGGCCTTGCCATGGCAGAATGGAACTTAGTAAAGATGCTGTTTACGGTAGAATACAGACCCGAGTTGCTTTGTCCAATTCAAGGACAGGTCATCTACTTATGCCATGAGGATTCTGTCTATCTTCGATCTTGCGATGATAGACTTATCTTAAATGATACATGATGGACGATCATTCTCCAGATTCACTTATCTGGGGTATCTCAACTTCGCTAGCTCCGATAGCGTTCAAGTTATTCTCCACCCGATAAGGATATCGATAGCCGAGGGCGATGGTGGTGATGGCTCTAATCAACACAGTTTGATTGGTCAGCTGTCAGGGGGGCCTCTTATCTGTTCATCAGTTTAACAGTTTAACAGTTTAGCAGTTTAACATCTTATCAGCTTATCAACTCCAATCAGTTACCCGCAAGCACTCTAACCCGCCAAGCCAACCTCTTTATTGATGATTACTTCCTTAGCTAGACTTTGATCATAAAAGCAAATCAAGGGAACTCAGTCCACTTGTACAAAGTCATCCCAATATTCAGATACAAAGAGTTCAAGACTCGCACTGAAAGGTCGACTCAATCAATATGGCCTCCTCTTCGACAACTATGACCACAGCAAGCGCAGCTACAACCGTGACTTTGCAGAATGGCAATGTCTTCAGCTTTGAATCAAACCAGTCAACAGAGCTTGATCTGATTCCTATTATCGATGCATCTAAGATTTGGAGTGAAAACCTTGAGGACCGACAGGCTGTTGCTGACGAGATTCGGACTGCATCTCGAGAGATTGGCTTCTTCTATTTGATCAACCATGTACGTTCAACGACAAAAATAAGAAATTACTTGCCACTTGATGACTAACTATCAATCAAGGGCATTGACGAAAAGTATGCCGAGGGTGCTTTGAACCAAGCCAAGCGCTTCTTTGCCTTGCCAGAGGAGAGAAAGATGGAAGTTTTCACGGGTCTTGTTCCTAACGAATATGTTGGATATCACCCCATGAAGTGTTATAACCGTAATGGGTGGAAGCACCAAGGTAACTCCCCGAACGATCTGTGCAAGGTGCCCGCCCGTGTTGACGATATCGCAAAGATCTGAGCGAAGCCTTCAATTGGGCATATGACCCAAAGGAAGACCCTGAGGCCGTGCAGGATTGTGAAACTTCAGCAAGCATTTGGCCGTCTGATCTTGAAGGTTTTCGAGAAGGCCTCTACGCATACCACACTCAGCTGTTGCGCCTGGCACGCCAGTTAACCCGTGTGTTCGCGCTTGCGCTTCACCTACCAGAGAACTCTTTCGATCAGTACATTCGAAAGCCTGAGGCTGGTATGCGAATCTTGCACTACCCTGAGCAGAGCCACTCGGTAGACGATCAAAATGGCATTGGCGCGCACACAGATGTCGAATGCTTTACAATGGTTACGCAAGACTCAGCAGGCGGTCTTGAGGTTCTTAGTAAGGACGGAACATGGGTCAAGGCTAAGCCTATTCCCGGGTCACTCGTGGTCAACATTGCGGATTGCTTCATGAGACAAACCAATGACTTTTTTGTCTCAACCGTACATCGAGTTATCAATAAGAGTGGGCGGGAAAGGTACTCGGCTCCTTTCTTCTTCGGCTTTGATCGAGCGAAATTGCTCGAGCCTGTTGCTACTTGCGTGAGTGAAACGAGCCCCATGAAATATCCGGTTATGACGGGCGGGGAGTACTACACATGGAGAACGAATAAACAGAAGAAGACGAACAACCGAAACGCCGATGTCAAAGTCTAGATAGTAATACAGTGCTAAGTGTAATGAAATTGTCGATATCATGAACTACCTGACGCTGTCGGCTATATCTCCCAACACAAAACTTCTCAGCAGGTTTGCACTTAAGAAGTCTTGTCCACCAGCATCACCATCAAACGTGAACGTGTCAAAATAAACCGATGGCTCAAAAACATCAGCTCCATCAGACAAACTAGCCTCTATCGTCTCATATGTTTCAGAGCCGTGGCTTTGCGTCTCAAAATCCGCCAACTCTGCGCAAAGCTTTTCCTTGGCAGCCGCTGCGAGCTTGCTAAACTTACTGAACCGCGTGAGAAACTCGACTATCAACTGCATAACCTCTTTGAACGTGGAATAGTGGGCATAGATAGCCACGTCTCTCCTCGCCACACTCAGGAGCATATAGCCTACTCCTGCCAGCTGTTGGAGCAGAGGTGAACCCGTCGCTCGTATATACTCATGCGGAATGGAGCTCATGTTTAGCATCATGTCTCTCGCGGCCTGACAGGCTATTTGCGTGCCTTGATGACTGGCAACAGAAGCCATCATGCGAGCTAGATGAATAGTGCAAAGAATATTGCATGCCTGGAATCCACACCGATTTCGGCCACTGTCTGAAGAGCGAGAAGCGACGGACCCAAACTGTGGCACTATCTTATCTTGCAGCATGGATAGTCTCTCCATGATTTGGGTTATATCTGGGCCGTAGTAGGCTTGAAGTATCGAACTTTGTTTCCGATGCTTGAAGCGCAAGTTCAGTACAGCGTGCTCAAGCAGCCGATACAAGTCGGTCGTCAAGTTCCAGCCGGAAAACCAGTCCTCGAACTGTCCATCTCGCCCAGGAATGAAACTAGGATGATGCAGTCCAGACGGATAGCCAACGTCGCATTGTGTTTCTGAACACCGTATCAGACTCCCAAACATACAGGCTGTATGGACCTCGAGTCGGTACATGGCCCACCAAAGACGACGCCTGACTTCCCTTTCGCACTCGCTGATTTCTGAAGGCCAAGTGGACTCATCATGATAGTTTGAACGGGAAGATATCGTATGAAACAGGCCCAGATATTTGTGTAGTAAGACGCTGTTGCCGCTTTGCGCTCCTACAAGAGCAAGGAATCCGTATGACCGTATAAGGCGCGTCGGTGCCGTAGTTTCGGGGCTTTCGGCCACGAGGATCTCTGCTTCGTTCAAGTACGCTTGAGCAAGCGTCGAGGCGTCCAAAGAAGGCCCTTCATCGCTGAAAAGGGCGCGATTGTTTGCGTGCAGAGCGCTCAGTGCGCACATACACACCAGATTCATATAATCTGACGCATCGGCAGGAAAAGATCCATCTCGCCATCCAACCCAGATCTCTCGCTCACAGAACAAGGGAAACCTTTGAAAATGTCAGGCTATCATCTTTCATATGGTATAGAACATCTCACATTGGGTGGACAGTGTCTAGATAGACATCTAGAAGTTCCGTGATGATCTTTCTGCTTTTGTTGCTGCCTAGTGACGATAGCTCCTTCATAGGAGTCCTGGCATCAGTGGCCGGTGATAGATCTTCTGTAATATCACTGGATTCCAATGCCTGGTTCACTGCCGTGGAAGAGGAAATAGCTTGGCGCTTAGTGCCTCGTTTCTTGGGTTTACGATCTCGGGTGCAAACCTCACCAAACTCTATACAGGTTTGGCACGAGGAATTACTGTGGCTATTTGGAGTTAAGTCTACTGCTTTACACTTAAGCCCGCGACGATGGCAAAAGTCACACGCTTGTGTGATGCGTCGTGTTTTTGCAGTGTTCGAAGACATTGGGTGTTGGACGTGTGTTGGTTTTCAAGGGAATCTCAAGTCAAGCGACATGATAAGCGTTGGAGATAGCGTCTGGTCACGTGTTACTATCAATACCATCAGAGAGCTGAGCGGTAAGGAGAACCCAACTAGGGTCATCGCCATAGCGCATAGTTGCGCTCTGTTTTCTCGTTATATAAACGATAGCGTAACGGAACAGACAGATAAATAATAAAAAGATCAAGTCACAGGAGCTCAGTCCAAAGGTGATTGCGTGATTAGTCTTCCGGTGTTATATTCAGGACGAGGAAAGACGCTGTAGCTCCCGGAATGAAATCCGCGAATACCTAAGTGATGATATACTGATGGTATTAATTTCAACCATGAAATAATAACTTCATACGCAACAGACTATATAATATGACAAACTAATGAGACTAGTGTAGCCGCCTCCATATATTAATATGCACAAGTATTCTCTCGAGTTTAGGCATTCCATTCCTATCCCATAGCGGTATGAAACGATAGCCTTGGTTAAGTCGGTCAAGTCGGATACTAGACCAAGCAAACAAGCCCGAGCCCACAGCGGTCGGGTCATGAAATTTCAGCCTTGTAAGCGTATTTAGCCTTACTAGTTTATGAAAAGGTAGAAATACTCACACAAGAATGCTGAGCATATCAATAACATGCCCAACAGGCCTCAACTCGATCGCATGGCCGTAGGTGCCAGTTTGAACGTGGCGTGCTTTACTCGCGTTTCCCTTAGAGCTATACTGTCCATTGAAGATTTCGGCCACGGAGGTGGTATCTAGAGTCCACCCGCTATTCATGTTCTGATCCTCAAAGACGAATATGGAAAGTCTCACCCGTTGGCGCGTGGTGTGTCTGTTGAATTTTGTCAAATATGTCGATGTTTTCAAAACCCAACCTTCCTCATCAGCAAACATAGCTTGATTCAACATCATGCCTGTATCAAAAGTCTTCTGGTTCATTGCAGCCATCTGAACGCCCAGATCCCAGCAGGCAAGAGGATTGAGATTCGATGAGTCCAGTTTGTTGCTGGGAAACACGCGGAAGAAGTGACCTTCATTATGCATGATCAATTCTTCGGTGTTAAGGTCTTGAAGCTTGCTCTCGCTCACAGAAAAAACATGGGGTGGCTCCTTCGCCTCTCGTGTTGCGAAATCGTGAAAAGGCTGACCGCGAGTATAGATTGCAAGATAAGCCAGCGATTTAAGGATGGGTATCCTTGATGGCAATGTATCAGGCTTGAATTCTCCGTCTTCGAGGTTTAGCCAATCGAACGTTGTAGGTAAAGTTGGAGTCGAACACTTGATTAGGATCCTATATCTTAGGTCTTCCAATGGAGGTAGTTCAACATCTGGATGATAGTCCCTTAGCGGTTTCTCAAGCAGCAGACTTCGCCACTCTTCCCTCATAATTTCAACCATTTTTCCTTGCTGCTCGAGGCCTGCGTGTACCTGAAGGCTGACGATGACAGGCAGGTCATTGTTGACAAAAGCAGACTCCCTGATCGCAACACAAACTTCACGGAACCCGCAGGGAGTAGTGAGTGTCCAGTCATGTGTGACAACAGGTTCTACGTCTGGTATTGTGTGCACTTGCTCAGGGACAGAGCCCTCAAGGCGATCGTCAACCTTTGGCACAGTTTCTGTCTTGTCGCCACGGAGTAGTCGACTCAATCGTTTGGTTGCCTTTGGGATAAGCGCACTCGAGTCCTTTGGGGGCTGATGGGTCCAGCCGCCTTCTGACGACTTCGTTTTGCCAGCTTTATCACCATTCCACACGTCAATCTCGACCCATCGACACCCATCTAAAAGGGCCTAGCATACAGAGAGTTAGTCATTAGTCCGGGCTACACCACACCTTAGATAGCATCTTACATCTCGATAAGCATCCGCATCGGCGCTGGAATCTAGTCCGGTCAGATAGGTGTTGTGGCTAGTATTGATGAAGTAATGTGTTATTGGCCTAGAGGTATCTTTCGGTGGCAAAGGCGCAACAGCATCCATGTGAGAACGCATCAAAACCTGTCTGAAGCTCTCTTCGTCGAAGGATTCTTGATCAGGTAAGACGACGGGCGTTGCACACTGTACTTTATGCAGAAATTCCGTAAACTTATCCTTTGATAGTTCGTCACTTGTACCTCTCAGATCTTTAAACAAGCCTTCAAGAACGGGAGTGAAACCTGGATGTCCATGATATGCGTCGTCTATGGTAGGATTCGAGGGTAACGATTCCTTACGGCCCCTACTGATCTTCGAGTAAAAGCGATTGTATGAACTCAAGAGGCTGGTGGTTGTAACAGCGAGTGATAAAGGGTCGACGCCAACTCCAAACCGCCGTCGACGCGTATCCCTTGCTGACTCTTCTCGTTGAGGTCGCTTGTCGTCATCTTGGGTAGTTTCCTCAGTCGACTCCAGGCTACGTTGGGATATGTCGGTCTCGGCTGCTGCTGACTCGTCTCCATGCTCATCTGCAAAACAGATTTGGAGACCAAATCTGTCCTCTTTCTGAGACGCCATTTGCTCAGATATAATTGATAGCCGGTTAAGATCATAACCCGATAGGTGCAAAGTTGGTTTAATGTTTTTACTTTTGTGTTCGTAACGCTCTAACCACTGTGTGACAGAAGCAGCGCCGTCCTCGTCAAGATCAAACGACCCTACTTCGCCACCAAGATCGAAAGAGGTTGATTTAGGCCATGGGAGAGAGCGAAGAGAAAAGTCGTGAACGTGTTCTAGAACGTGATCTATCAACTCTGGTGAGTCGAGCACCCCTGTAACATCGCAGAGAGGACATGCATCTATGCCCATCCTTGTTTGTGCAGAAGCAGATACCATGGCTGAAAGATCTTCTCTTTCTATGTGCTCCTGGTGAGAGCCATGAATATGATCCATCATGTCGGTCATTGTTGTGAATGTTAGACCATCACTGCAAATAGGGCATTGCCAGGTCGGCTGGTGATCCTGCCTCACATGCCTTTCCAATAATACCCTACTGCTATAATAGACATCTGGCGTGGGACAATTATCGAAGATACAGGTATACGGCTGTATATCTTCACTTAAATGTTTCCTGTTGATGGTTACAGGCGTTAGTAATAGTGAACTGTGGATTCTCGTGGAACTGAGCTATTGGCTGCGTTGCCTGTACTTGTCAAGGCAACTTGAGAAAGGTACATAGCACCTTGTGATAGAAGCGAGTTGTCTTACCTCCATCTGGTGTTGTTCTTGGCTTCCTGAACTGGTAAAGTCTGGCAGCAGCAAGGACATTGAACCACTTGCTGTTGAGGACCAGAAAGTCTTGGACGGGGATAGCGAGCAGAGGCAGTGATCTGGGTGATCACTGTCATTGGAGCTGACTCTGTCTTCTTCAATGCTGGTTCTTTGTACTGGAGCTTGCTCTCGGGGAGAGTAGCCGATGTTACTGACATGGTGGGCGGTAGACGCTGGCTGGGCTGGCCAGGCTGGCTAGGGATTTCAGTGTCAACGGGGCTCAAGATCTCGGCTGCCTGATCTTGTGAGATGACCGGTTCGATAGACACTTCTACAGGCTCGTAGGCGGGTAGCTCAAAGCCAGGACTCCGTTTCTTGAGACCCAAAGAATGTAGCTGAGCTTGGATGAAACGATTTCTACGTCGCAAATTGGCTGTTATAAGGCATTTTTGGACCGGGGTCAGCGAATGGACCCTGTCATGAAAGTTATAGCCTTCATCGCGCCCTTCTATATCAGGTCGGAGGACGATAATGCACTCCAAGTGTTTTCTCAGCTCAGCGTGTTCTTCTGGTTCAAACAAACGGTCCGCTTTGTGTAGGCGTGATTTTCTTCCAGTTCGTCGAATAGCCAGGGAGAGCGAAACAAGACTCCCGAGGGCAGAATCGATGTCAAGCAAGGCCTCTTCCAGAGACAACCCATTTTCGAGTAAGTTTGTACAGTCTTCCAAGGCATGGTATAGCATGATGAGATTTCCCTTGGCCAGCGACAAGTCAATTGGTCGTTCCTTGAGCCTCGTATCGAGGGACGCCTTTGAAGGCGCCAGCGCGCCGATTCCGTCAATCCAAAGGTTGAAATCTGCCAAGCGGTACTCAAAACGCTCGTCGAGAGATTTGCATCCGGCTTTGGTGGATCCTTGGGCATTTTTATACGACTGAGCGTCTGCATCTGAACGCTGAGATGGGTGAAATGTGAGGCATCGGTCAAACTCGTTGAGACATTTTCGTGACAGATCCTTGGCGCTCAGGCTCATGAGGTCCATAGCTGCCTTTCAATCGGTTAGATATTCTCACAGCTGAATCACACATTTCTCAAGCGCGTTTCTGAACTTGTCGGCGAGAACTTGAGAGATTGGATGTAGAGTAGACCCTTGACTAGACGTGGGGCTGACAGCTCAGCTTCCAGCTGATCATCCCAGATGCACGTGACTATGATGGCAGGCTTCAAAGTTGTGGCTTCGAAGGCGCTCAGCTGAACCTGGAGTGGATAAACCCCAACCTCCGCCTCACATGTAACCGAGCATCACCATGCGATGGCCCATATGGCGTCAGATAGCTATAGCGCGTGCGAATTGGTGGTTAGAGTCGCCAAGGAGATGTACGCTATGGTGATGGAGTGCGGTATCCAGCAACGACAGCGAGTTGCAGGCGAAGTTGGGACAAGGCTGGGGCAAATTGCGCAAGAGTCGTTTGTGGGCTATGAGCTGGACGATGAGGCTGAAGAAGCTGCTGCGATTTTATTGCACATGCTCCTTCAAATCTGCGTGGCAAGTCTGGATGTCAAGTCTGGTTGACAATCAGCTAACGATCCTAGTTTCCATCTCCAGTGGGAGATCAGATTACACCCTCGCAAGACTATATCCGTATTGTGCCACTTGCGAGACCTGAGCATAGGACACACCTGAAGAAGGCTATTTCTTCCTTCTTTACTACGGACAAAACATCCCCAGTCAAAGCAAGAGGGCAATGCGACACATTTCTAGCCAGGCTGAATCAAGACGAGCCAAACAAGAAATCTAATCTTGACCAGATAACTGCGGGATCGAAATTACCTGAGCCAGATGACTATCCTCGACACGTCAGCAAAAATCTATTTGGAGAACTTTATAAGCATGCGTTTTGTTTACCAGCCGAGCTAAAAAGCCACAAGTCTTGGCTGGGCAAGGTAAAGGGAAGCATCGCAGTTCATCAATCTGGACTGGCACATCCGATACGGCTTCACCTGGACGGAATGCCGCGAATGGAAAGCAAACATGTGCAGTTTGAGGTGGTGGTATCCGCCGAAGACATGAGCTACTGGCAGCACTTTTTGCTGGGGATTCCCATGTAAGCCTAGTCCCAACTATTCGGGATATATAAGTGACTGACTTAGGTTTAGGCAAACGAGAGGTCTACGCGGTGTTGTCAAATTTGAGGGCGCGTCTAGCGATGAGAGCGAACACGACAATCGGGTCTCTGGCCTCAAGCAAGTCAGCTCGGATTACTTCTGCCAAGTACTGAAACATCAATTGTTCGCCAGGGTCAAGCTCAATCTTGTGCAAGGCATTGGGCTGGTGTCACTACCACCACCCACTCCTCTTGAGATGTTTCTATGCCCCGGCCAGGGACTGCAGCTTGCTTTAGCTATCCAAAGCTACAAGCTGACGGATAAAGACAAGATCATACTTGCACATGCAATTGCGCATTCTTTCTGGCAATTCTATGGCTCGGATTTTATGCGGCATAGGTGGACCAGTCACGATATTTGGTTCATGCACGAGATGGATGTACAACATAATCCAAAAGACCAACTAGCTTTACGGGCCTACATATCACTCGATTTCGATGATGAGCTTGGAGTTCCTGAGAAACCAGATGATTCCATGATCACACACCCATATCCTCACATACTAGGTCTTGGTATCATCTTGTTGGAAATTGGCCTAACACGTCCATTTAAGTCCATGTCCCATCTACCTCTCACTTCACGCCTGAATAGAGATCATGGAGCCGCTAGACAACTCTTGAGCGAGTTGGAAAAGGCCGAGTGGGCAAGGCCGACACACCGAGACATATTCACAAGAGCGGTCGCCAGTTGTCTGGATCCCAGCATCTTTACAGCATCTCAAGAGCCGAAAGGCAACAATATCAAGCGCTCAACAACAGCCATAAGCTCTAGATTACGCTACACTACTGTTAAAGCAGGTTCCGATGAGAGAAGACGAAAACTCTATAACGAGGTTGTTGAACCACTGGCTAAACTAGTCAATGTTGCCTTCAAGACTGACTCGAAATACATATCATACCTGGCAAGATGCAAAGAAGCTGAAGTATGTGAGAACCGACTTCAGTCTCAAGTGGCATCTTTTCACACGGGAAGGACTATTGTTCCTCGCGAGTGGCTGGACAACCTGAAACATATCAGCCTACATATCATGAAATTACGAAGACAGAAGCCTGGACACAAGTTTAGCCCTGTGAAGATAGCGATCCTTGATACCGGATGCGATGCAGAGTTACCGTTTTTCAGGGATTCTAGCAGAGCCAACTGTATTGACGGTTGGAAGGATTTCACCGCCAACGCCCGCGGGATAGATCTGGACCAGACTTCGATGGAAGACCATTATGGTCATGGCAGCTTGATGGCCCGTCTTTCGATGGAAGCTGCCCCATTAGCTCATATATACGTTGCCCGAGTTGCTAGAGACACTCGCGAACTGCCCGGTAGGAGTGAGCAAATCGCGCAGGTGAGATCTCTATTAGGATGCATGCCAGCTTTAATACTAACATTTGAACAAGGCAATCCGGTGGGCTGGGCTAGAACAGGAGGTAGACATTATTTCCATGTCGTTTGGCTTTCCCCATGACGACGATGCAATCTCTAGGGCGATAGAGGATGTCGAGCGTGACCGCAACGTCATTTTCCTAGCCAGCGCAGGGAACAACGCTGCTTACCAGAGAGAGGCATTCCCTGCGCGACATAGATCTGTCATCTCGATCCGGGCAACCAATTGTGAGGGCACATTTAGTGCCACCAATCCCCCAATAATCGACCGGGCCGCCAACTTCGCTCTCGGAACGTTTGGGGATAATCTGCCTTCCCGTATCAGCTCTGAGATATCAGCGCGTTTCGGTCCTAGAATATGTCATCCTGGATCGTCTATAGCTACAGTGGTGGCTGCCGGTATAGCGGCGTCAACTATCGCCTACGCAGAGGCATTGTCGACTGTCCTTCCTATACCCACAGAGCAAAGTCCTGTGGAGAGCTTGAAGAAGATGGATGGCATGGTGAGACTGTTGGAGAAGATGGCTCCCGATCAAACAGGACACCATCGGTTTGTGAATCCAATCTGGTTTTGGAGTGAGAAGGCTGATGCGTGGAGGGCATGGGCTGCGATGTATGATGCAGCGTCTCCTCTCATGTACCGGTGACAAAGCGTTAAATAAATAATGACATAACGAGTATTTCTAAACTCCAAACTAGTTTTTGACATCTCACAAGATGGCACGCAGATAGTATTCTCCGTTTCCAACATCTTCCTCCTTATACCGAGGTGCCGTCTCAGCCTCTTCTATATCCTCGCCCAACACTTCTGCCGTGGCTTCAACGGCTTCCAACTCATCAGGTTCATTTGAATCAGTGAAGAATGCTGTACGGTGTGAGAACATCTCGGTTTTCATACCCCCGCTGCCTTTCACACGAATCGCGTGAAGACGGTAGGCGAAGATGATGCCTGGTGCTGTATCATAGGAGTACACTTTGGACTTCTCCCTTCCTGAAGAGACGCTACCACCGATCTCGACGGGTACAGGCCCTGTTGGTCCCGATGCTGAGACTGAAGTGTTGTATCCAGACCCTTTCTCTTTTGTGACTGTGAATGACGTGTTGGTCACTCTTAGCCCGGATACAAGGTAGACAGTCTTGTTGCCAAACAGTCCTGATTGAATGTGTTCCTTTACTCCTTCAACCTCGACGATGCTCTCCAGGAATGTCTTGGTGAATGGCGCCGCAAGAGATCGCACTTCATGATCCACAGTTCCATACTCAAGAGCGTGGCGGCGACTAGCCTCGTAGTCGGTAGATGCTGAAGCAGTTTCGATGAACTTGGCAAAGAGGCTCACTCCAGCGGTGCGACTGACGTCGTTTGAGTGCGAATGGTTCGTCTCTACAAGAACTTGGATCTCGGGTAGGGTTATCGAAGGGTCGGTGCGGGGTGATGCAAGGGTCTGAGTAGGGCGGCTGGGATGTGGAATGACGGCCCCGAGTTGAAGAGGACCATCGGGAGTGAAAGTGAAATCGGGTGGAAGAAACCACGACTTCATATTGTCTGGAATTTTGTGTTGGGAACAGGGTTACTTGTAGACTTTACGAATTGCCAAGAGATAAAATATCGAGGCGAGAATCTAGATATACCTACAGGCCTACCATAAATATTCGTGAGACTTGCCAGGCTTAGTTCGCCACTAAGTGCGGCTAGTTTAAGGTTCATCCCTTCTGAGCAAATTACGCAAGAAGGGGAAATAATAATCCAGCGCCTCTTAGTAGAATAACCACTGATGGCCGCGCAAATAGACTCAAAGGTTGTAGTAGTCCCACTCTAAGCCTGGCAAGTTTCACGTGAACTTACAGTATGGTGTAAAATGTCTCACGTGAGCTTACACTAAAACAGTATCCATTGGCTCTGACAGGCTGGAGGGATACTCCAAGATACAATCGAATGATCATGGATGAAAATATGATTGAGGAGCTATATTAGAAAGGATAGTTTCTTTGTGCGATGAGAAGCAAGATACTAGAGGTTTACTAGGTAGGTCGGCGGACTTTCGTGATGATAATCGAGTATGATATCAACTCAATTCCAGGCTATTGTCAAGCAAGTTTTTATTTGAACGATCAACGGTATGTGATATGTGATCAGAATTGGAATATTGTCGCATTAGGTTTCAGAGGTATTTGGATGCCAGGTGAGCTGTATTGCTTCCTTTCGGTCATCATCGAACCAAGATTGCTGCCGTTGGTTGCGGACATCGACACGGTTTCTGGGAGGAGTTACTGGGGGTTTCATTTTGACAAGAATAATGCAGTCTATAACCAATAATTTATACTTTCCAACCATTGCATTGAGACCTAATAGTAGTCTATAGATTGATTATAAGTACTTTCTATCAGAACTATGATTACAGAAGAAAACAATTGTATACAGATTTCGTATAGTATTACCAACACAGTTGACTCAACGGTCAGGCATTGGGTTCAGTCTATAGCATACGCTGAGGCAAAGAAATACAAAGAACTCAAAACGGAAACTTCCCAGTCTAGCAGGTCAAGCCAAACTTCAACTTGCGGTTTGAGTCAGCAAGGCCAAAGTACTTCTCAACCTCGGGGCTGGACTTGGGAGAGTCAAAAGCAGTGAACCAGAAACCGCTAGCATCAGTCTGGCTCCAGAGCCAGCAAGCAACAGTGTTGTAGTAGCTCTTCAAGCTGGCAGTTGTGGCAGCAGCCTTCTGGAAGTTAGGTCCCTTGGTAGGCCAGCCAGTCTCTCCGACCCAGACAGCAGCCTTGGAGTTAACAGCCTTGACGTGCTTCTTGACGTTCCAGTAAGAGTTCTGGAAGGTCTTGAGGCGGAGAGCATCCTTGATGGGAACACCTTGCCAGTAAGGGAATCCGTTGGTGATGGCAATATCGCAAGCCTTGGTGACGACATCGTTGGCGCCGTCGACCCAAGCAGTCCAGGTATCAGTGTGGCCGACCTATATATCGTTAGACCAGGACGTCAAGGGCAAAGTGGGGACTTATTTACCTTGAGGCTCTTGTTGTACTGTCGAACCATACCACGGACATCGTAGATCTGTTGGGCAAGCTTCTGGGGAGTAATGTCCTTTCGGTACAGATCCTCGGAGCCGACACTGATGGCAGCAATCCAAGTAGTGCCGTGTTGCTTGATGGCCTTGAGGAGAGCAGCCTTCTCACGGCCGAAGTGAGCGTCATCGGTGGCCCAAACACCGACAAGGAGCTTCATGCCAGTGGCCTTGGCGGCGGGGACAGCCTTGACCAGTGCTGATAACAATCGGTAAGCAAATGGTCTTTACTTCGGAATGATTGGAACTTACTGTTGCAGTCGCTGCTGGCATAGAGACGAACAGCGTTGAAGCCCTTGTTCCAGCTCTTAATGGCCTGGAAATCCTTCTTCCAGTCGGCCTCGTACTTGCAGGCTCCATCGGCCCTGTTGGCTCCAAGACTGAAGCCCTTGTATTGGCCGGCGAGGGCCTGGCCGGGAAGAAGTAGCAGAGCCACCGCAAGGGTGCTAATAGAACCGAAAAACTTCATAATGAAGGTTGATTAATAAGCGAATGATAGACAAAGCCAAGAAATGGAAGAAAAAGAATGAAGGAAGTTGTTTGTTTTTGACAGAGGCTGGAAATTAAACCCCTTTTTCGCGCACCAGTGCTTTGCCCCTAACCTCGTATTGCCCCATACGAGCGAGTCGTTCTAGACCGGATCCTCGTAAGCTGTGATGCTATTAATAAGCTACGTCAAGTATTTCGTCTGCGAAACTGCGCTAAACGTGCGCTATCACACGGCTAATCGGGTCTGCTAGACGAGATTGGATGTTGGTCTCAGGAACAGGAGACTAAAATTTATGCTGGAATCTTTTTGATCAGAATTTTATCGTCTTTGATGTCATTCGAGCCGATCGAGAAAACAATGACGACACTTGTCTCCATTTGCTGTGCCGATCTTATGCAGATACACATGGGATGATCTGCAACGACTGGAGTGACTGGGATCGGCTGATGGCAGATTGCGGTCTCTCATTGGTTGCCTTTCTTAATCATCAGGCTCATCCTTGTTGCCAAGGCTCGTAAATCTCTCAGAGCCTACCCTAATGACTTCATTCATACCAACTCACAAGCATCAAGAACAATAGTTCTACTCATTAGAAAGACAATAAGACATATGTTAGAGTTAATTGATGATTCGAAATGTAAGGAAAAAGTGAATGTTACAGGGTAGGGCCCCTTTGTCGTCAAGGACGAAACCAAACGGAATGAATACCTACCGGTAGATGTTAACTCAATTTCGACAATGTAAGATCACGGTTAAAATATCAACTCAAGTAACAAAATCTGGCGTCTTCATGTGGAATAAATTAATGAGACTAAGAACAATATTTCACCACTCGTTATTAATCTCAACTTTTCATATGATTGGGGAGGTTGAATTCTTAATGATATTCGAGACGCGGAGTCACCTACTAACATTAGGGATGAGGAATACAAGCCCCATGCTAGGTCGAGTACGCTATAGCAGAAACCAATTTATTTTCAAATACATAAAAGCTCTTCAAAGAATGCTACTCGATAGTACTGACTATAATGATTGTGCACAACTCTACAAAACGATGTTAGCGCAAACTAAAAATGTTATGGATATACTTCCAGTAGAGTGTCCGAACATCCGAGCCATCCAAATACCTATGAATCCTCGCCCAAAACTGCCCCTTTGATGTTGATATGATCCTCAAAATGCTCAGAATTTTAGACATACCGGTATTGGAATTAGCCGCAGCTTTTTGAACGTACTCCGTCGAGAGGTGACACACAAGAGAGCATCTCACGTAGTCAATCACGTGCCTCTAGCCGCTAGTGTCAAGGACTAGCTAGCCACATTCCACATTCGGCCGGATTAATGTTCGGCTTCTCTGTCCTTTGCGGGGACTCTACCTAACCTTGCAACTGTCTATCCAGAATGTCGTCCACCACGAAACCAATCATCCTCCTCGTGCACGGCGCTTGGCATGGCTCCTGGTCTTGGAAATATCAGATCCCCGAGCTAGAGTCTCTCGGCTATTCCACCAAGACACTTGATTTGCCTTCAGTGTCTGGTGTACCAGGAAAGACACAGTCTGATGATGCGGCGCATGTACGCAGAACCCTGGAGCCGCTGTTAGCAGAAGGCAAAGAAGTCGTTGTTCTGGCGCACTCGTATGGTGCAGCTATTGCTTGCGGAGGTATAGTTGGGCTGTCTCTTTTGGAACGGGCCAAGGCGAACCAGGCTGGCGGAGTGTTGGGTTTCATCAATCTCTGCGGCTACATTTTTCCTGGCGGTATGGATCAAGGCGCAGTCATTCGCAGCATAGGCGGCCTTCCTTATGTTAATTGGGATACACCTTCCGAGGGCCTGTTTGTCACCAAAGACCCAGGCAGTCTATTTTACCCGCCTGACGTGCCGGCGGATGATGCGAAATGGGCGCTGTCACAGCTTCAACCCCAGAGTATGGCCGCCAACCTCGGAATTGTGCCTCCTCAAGCATGGCAAGATGATTCCTACAGAGGCCGTTTGGGATACATCGAGGCCACAGATGATGTTGTTGTTCCCTTTAAAGACCAAGAGAGTATGATCGCCCAGGGAGGCGGTAAGGAGGCATGGAACACTCGCACCTTGGAAGGCTCTGGTCATAGCCCACAAATCTCGCGTCCCCAAGAGGTAGCCCATGCAGTCGACAGTATAGTCCGGGATTTCCAGCGAAACATTGGTGCAAAGTCAACTGGCTTGCAAAAATAAGCTCAACAATTAAGTCATAGAGTTTTGGGAGTCGACTTTGGTCTAGTCAACTAGAATTGTCTTATGAGGGAGGGGTCAGTTGTTAATGAAGCTCGGGGTATCTCTGTCCCGAAGGGTACTGCCGAGGTATAGTCAAAGCGGATCATTTACCCTTCCAAGCAACACGGAATGTAAAAACCCGAATTACCCGCATTGGCCAGCTTTGCATACAATTCATACTTTAAACTTTCAATTTCAGAGGCAACCCTTGTCATCAATGCAAACATAAGCCTGGGAAGGTGGCCATTGGCGGAATAACTCTATGTGTAACAATAGGCTGGCCTTGCCGGTATATGCTACAATAGTAGCCGGACATATGTGTATATAATCCTTTGCGGGGAGTCGGACATCTCTAATAGTGTTGTTTATCAATTTTCATTTTCGTTGTCGCTCGAACTATTCCTGAAGTCCGTTAGTTCGTATTTCAAGATGAAGTTCTTGTCCGTTGTTTCTGTCGCATTGAGCCTCTTCGGAGCAAGTGACGCAGCAAAGTCCCCCTTTTTCATCCTGACAGGTGACTCTACTGTTGCCACCGGTGGAGGTTGGGGCGACGCTCTTCTCAACGCTACTAAGAAACCAGGTGGCGGAGTCAACATTGCCAAGAACGGCGCTACGACAGTGTCTTTCCGAGACCAAGGACTTTGGGATACTGCCCTCAAGAACGTCAAGAGTCAGAAAGCAGACCATGAGGCTATTGTCACCATCCAATTTGGACACAATGACCAGAAAACTCTCACTCTGGAGCAGTACTCAAATAACCTCGTTACTATGGTTGATGAGGTCAAGAAAGCCGGTGGAACAGCTGTAAGTCTCAAGCTCAGAACGCAGGTCTTTCATCGACTTTTCGGTTGACTAATTGACTAGATTATCATCACATCTTTGACCCGTCGCACATTCAAAGATGGCAAGGTGGTCGAAAACTTGAGCAAAGAGCGTGATGCCGCAATCGCTGTGGCAAACAAGGCCGGCATCAAGTACCTGGATCTCAACACTGCAAGCACCAAGTACGTCAATGCTATTGGTCAAGACAACGCCGACAAGTACAACGAGGTAGAGGGAGATCGAACACATCTCAACTTTTCCGGAAAGCTTGTATTTGGCCGAATCGTGGCCGACTTGTTGGTTGAGAAGCGACCTGATCTGGCTCGATATATCGCTACCAACAAGAAACTGAGCCAGCTCATCAAGGATGGAAAGTACGCAACTGGACAGGAGTAATGTCGCAGTGGTTAGAGTGTTTTTTTACAAAATCTCCTAGGGGTTTACGAGATAGCTCCTGTATTATGTCGTTATCCATCAATTGACACATTGAACATTCCTTTATTAGTATCACTATTTATGGTACTCGGCTCTTGCAGTCATCCTCAAGCCGGAATTTGCTACTGATAATAATCACAATCAGTTAACATACGGGCTTCCTGGCTTTAATGCGGGGCTCCAGTTTAATGGTCCTGTCGGATACGGTAACCAAAACAGGCCATATCTCGACTTTGTCCGAAGGCCGAGTGAGATACTCCGACACCACAATGAGACGGGTCATCTCGAACGGAGGGTTACTTCGACCATCGGAATGATCGGCAAGCTCTTTGTAGTCAGCTTCAGGGTATGGAGTACAAGAGACAACACTTTCGGATAAACACTTGGCGGTAGACTTCGAAGCTCCAACTACACATTCTCATTCTTAATTTACTGGAAGTCAACACGATGGCGCCATTAATGCAGGACTCGCCTACTACAACAGACCACCTTTTGACTTGTACTTCTAAAACCGACAACATGGGTTTTCCTAAGCGAAGCGGTTCATCAGCATCATCGGAAACAGATAAACACTCGATTGAGAGTGAAACTTCATGGTCCGAAGGAGCAGCAGAAGCCAAGGAACACGACATTCACGAGCAAAAACCGGGGCTTCACAAAGCATTGGCCGAGCTCTTCGAAGAAAACCTGTTTGCCAAACCTTGTCGTACGGCACTCAAAGGCCTGCAAGGTCTTGATCCAGCGCGCGATGGCTTTCCAGAAATTGTACCCCAGCAAGGCCCTAAACAAGGACAATGGGAATTCCGCGAACCCGAGTTCTGGACGTGCGGCTTCTTTCCGGGAACTCTGTACGCCTTACTTGAACGATCAATCAAGTATCCTGGGTCCTTGAGATCAGACGCTACCGCACCCCAATCCGCTACAATAGTCAGAAACCACCTGCTGCCCCTATGCAAATCCTGGTCTGAACCACTCCATGCGATGGCCAGTAGAACAGATACCCACGATATCGGCTTCATAATTATGCCAGCACTTCGACGAGACTGGGAGCTGTTTGGAAATGAGCGCAGTTTTGCTTCCATCGTACAAGCGGCGCATAGCTTGGCTACCCGCTATGTTCCATGTGCTGGTGCTATTCGTAGTTGGGACTGTCTTTTGAAGAAGGACATCACCGTTACCGACATGGAAAATAACCTTCTCGTTATTATCGACAGCATGTGCAATCTGGACCTGCTATTCTATACTGCTGCCCAAACAGGAGATCAGAGCCTGGCTGATATTGCTGCAACTCATGCGTCAACGCTGTTAAAGACGCACCTTCGACCAGAAGGCGTAAAGTCGTTGGCCAAAGACGGATACCAAGGACAGCTCTACTCGACATGCCATGTTGCAAACATCACCCCGCAGACTGGAGATTTGAAGTGGCGATGGACAGCTCAAGGTTATGCCAATGATTCAACGTGGTCGAGAGGCCAGGCCTGGGCTATTCTCGGCTACGCACAAGCTTACAATTGGACCAAAAACGAAACGTTTCTAGAAGCAGCTTGTGGAGCAGCTGAGTATTTCATGCACCGACTGGACACGTCTCCTTCATGCGTAGAGGTTGCTATTAAGCCTGGAGAACATGCTCACAAGGGACGGCATGTTCCACTCTGGGACTTTGATGCACCTATCGAAAACCCTAACGAGCCACTCCGCGATTCATCTGCTGGCATCATCGCTTCCAACGGAATGTTGTTGCTATCACAAGCTCTTGCTGCATTGAGTAGACATACGTTATCTCGGCGTTTCTTCCATGCCGCCGTCGATATCATCAAAGACACGGTGGATGTTTCTCTCTCTACAGAGAAGGTTAAATTTACCACGGAGGGCGACACGACATCTATCACGTCGGAGAACGTTGTTCCTGGGGCAACTTTCGATGCTCTGTTGAAGCATGGAACAGCTAACAACAACGAAAACGCAAGGAGACGATATGCCAATCACGGTTTAGTATACGGAGACTACTATCTTGTCGAGTTTGGAAATCTTCTTTTGAGTATGGGGCTGGTCTAGATATGAGTTGAACCAGGCAGCAATAGACTCTCATTATTATTCCGCGTGTAGAAAATGTGCCTTACTTCTCTTCTTCATGCTCTCTCTACCCGGTCTCTCTATTCTTCTTCTAATTCTTGCTCTTCTTGGCCTTCCTCTTCGGGGTCCGAACCACCGCGTATTCCTATTCTGTTGGGAAGGCATCCATTTTGTAAGGCATGCAGTTGGTGAGGCACGCAGTTGGTGATGCCTTCCAGAGGAAGGAGCCAAAGTGTGGCTGAACCACATTACGCAACGCCAAACTAGGTACTCTGATACCACTAATGATAGCTATATTATCTTGCTCTACAGAATCCTGATATTAATCTTGCTGACCGTAGTTGTATCAACCTCTAATCTCGGCCTGTTGTTCCATAGCATAGGTATGTCTGCCCCGTCCGTATTCACACTGCTCACGCCAAATACTCCAGTTGCAATAATAGTTGAAGGTGGAGCCTCTGAAATCGAGCTCGATCCATTGCTACTGACGCATGCACAGGAATATCGGACTGAAGGGATGAAAGTTCTCTGCGTAATGAGATTGGTGTTGGGGTCTGCGGCGATTAAATGTCCTTTCCCTTTGAGCTTCACCTCATTTTCATCAGCTGCCTCTTTGAAGTGTGTGGTCGGTGTTAAATCAACAATACCACTCGCACCGTTGCTAGATTTGATGAGAATGCTTGATGGCTTGTGGATGTAGCCTTCAGTGAAGTTGTCTTCATCGGTGCTGGACATAGAAGGAACGTGGTAACCCTCGTCGGTCAAAGCTTTTACGGCAAATGAGCTGTCCACTAGCTCGACGTTGTCGCACAATGGGAGGCTATTGGCTTCCGCGAGACCCGTGATGTGATGAATGCGAACGTGCCATCCTGGATAATGCGAAGCTAGAGGAACCAGAGTCGTCCGGATCGCTAGGTCGACTTTCTTCACTGGTCTCCACGTGCTTGTAATGGCAAGAAGGTCACCGTGGCCTTTCTCAGACTCGATTGGTATAGTTTCGAAACTAACATCAACTGGTTGCCATCTGACCTTCCAGGTTTCTCCCCCGCCGAAGCTCAAAGCCAACGTACTATCGGGTGCCACCTGGTGGAGCTCCAAGCCGGTTGGTACGCTGTATCCAAAGGCAGAAGAGTAGGCAAACTTGCCGTACTTTGCTTCTCTGGCTTTGAACATTTTGGTCGTCATCTGTCCAGCTGATAAGAGGTAGTGATGTTCTGGAGAGCTGCATACTATTTGATGAGGTGGTTTAAAGACTCTAATAGAATCCCGCTGTATAACTCCGTTTGGATCTGACGTTGCCATCGGATGGGGCTCTTCTTTGACAGTCCAAAATGGGTGGTCTGGTGGTAGCCCCAGGATGACGAAAGACTTCAAACACCAGTAGACCGACTGCCTGGAATTGTAGTCTTCGGACATGTACATGTTGGGGTACGTGTAACCAATGTTCATGGTACCGTCTGAGTTGAAGATCTCTGGCTGTTTCGACCACCAGCGCAAATGCCGCAAGAGGAGCCCTTTGACTGTCCCCAAGCTCATCAGGGAACTCGAAGACTGAATGTCAGTGAGAGCAAAGGCAGCCCAGAAAGCTCCGCACGCGAATCGGTAGGTCATACTCCGACCAAATGGGATAGCAGCGCCGTCTGTATCAAAGTATCTCCAATAATCAGACGCGAAGTCGATTGCCTGTTGACGGTATTTCGCAACTCTTTCCTGGTCATCGTCTGCCCAGCGGACATAAAGTAGCTGTGCGAATTGAATTGCGAAACTGCCAGAATAATAATCTGCCTGTTTCCTGTCGTCACCCCAAACACCATCTGAAGACCAACCCTCACTGAGGTAGAATTGATCGAGGACTACAAAGTCCGTATCCATCGCTTGCCTCGCTGCCTCTTTATCTGACCCAAGCACTTTTGCTAACGCCAGGTTTACGAGGACCCGAAACCAGCGCCAGTTGTTTTGTGGCATGGTGAAGTTGTTGATTTGGTGCAGCCAGTTCTCCAGGTTCTTCGTTGATTCGGAATTCAAGAACGATAACATTGTCTGGGGTTCCACCAAGAAGGCGAAAGCTATCGATTCCATCTCCACCATACGCTGATCAAACGAGCCAAGCTGGCCCCAGTATTCAGGGCTATTTGGATCTACTCCGGCCTCGATGCCCTTGATCCAGGAGCGTAATGAAAGGTCGGCATCTTTGTCAATAAGGGCTGATATGGCCCATAATGGACGTGCGAAGCCTTCAAGCTGAGCAGCGACATCGTCAAATCCCGCAGCAGTCGAGGGATATAGTTTAACACGAGCTTTCGACGGTGATCTATATGGCTCTAATGGTCTGATGATGGAAGTAGCTGCACGTAGTAGATCGGAACGGTCCCGAAAGGGATTGTCGGTGAAACCAGTCAATCCAAACATGATGGTCTGGCGCCAGTAAGATACAGTGTAGATTCACAAGCTGGTACTGGACGAAATCAACAATCTCGGACGCCCGCAAGAATGTCAATATGAAGCTTGAAGAGAACGGGCAGACGGAATGTACCTCGGTCAATCTACAGCCGATTACCAGACCACGTCGTCCCTTTAGAGTAACTTCGAAATCAGCCACCAAAGTCAGCGTCGGATGACCTTAACCGCACCAAGACCCTCTAACATGATTATTCCAGTTGAATTCCACCAGTGATTAGCTTAGTGTGTTAGCCAATGAGGCCTAACCCGGCTACTCGACCGTTGCCATGTGCGGGGGTGCTCGGCATCTCGGGGTAATTCAAGCGGCCCCCGGACGAAACAGCGCGGGACCACTCGAACTCCTATCTTCTCGTCTGCCATTATCGCACACGATCTGGACCGCGTATTCGTGCTTTGTCCGGGGCGATACGATGGATAACGACGGCCCTGACAACTCCACTCAACCGGAGCAGGCTGCCCAAGCCTCCGATGTAGGCCTTGCTTGCAATTGCTGTCGGAGACGTAAGCTGCGATGCTCACGAGAGACGCCAATTTGCGAGCATTGTCGTAAGACAGGTATGGCGGTATGGTGCTCCACTCTGTTGAGGTATCTTGCTGATTGCTATCAGGGCAAGATTGCGTCTATGAGACGAAACGCGGCAGGCCTGGCATGAAAGCCGGTGCCATTGAGAATGTACACAAAAGACTTGGTAGGTCGAATCTGTCAATCCACCTTCTATGCTAATAATAACCTTAAAAAAGATGCATTGGAACGAACGATTGCGAAACAACAGACAACATTAGAGAACTTGCACTCCGAAGAGACATCAAATAGTCATACGAATTCGCGCCAAGAGGCTATAGATGGGCAAAGTCTGTTGTTTTCTCTTGCACAAGAAATATGCAAACTTGGTAACCCATCTCTTGGTGTTTCGCCAGGTCGGATCGATGATGCGATACATAAACGCCGACGCACAGAAAGCGACAGCGGACACAGAGGACGACCTCAGTACACGCTCAACCAGCAGCCTTTACCAGACAATGACGCTCTTGATCAAGTAATTGATGCATACTTTCGACAAATACATCCATGGATTCCGATGATACACGAGGCTAGATTTCGGAAACGCCTTCGAGACCATGGCGATGATGCAACCTTGCTTCCGCTTCTGAAGGCCATGACTTTGACTGCTTCCCATCATGTACCCCGGAGAGATGTCGCCGAGAACATACAGAAAATCATTGGGGATCAAGATGACATGAGGGACTGGGTGGTTGCTAAAGCTACCAAGAGCCTGTCGGTGGAGAACCTGCAGGCTCTGATAATCATCTGTTTCCGCGATGTAAGTCTGTCTCCTCACCATCATTCCGTTCCATGACTAACCCACAAGCAAGATCGGTGATGGAGAAGAGTCTCGAGCATGGTCGCTTATCGGTGCTCTGACTCGTATGGTTGAATACCTACAGCTCACAATAGAATGTGAGGAAGTCGATCGGTCATCATTTTCCCGGCCATACGTATCTCTACACCCTTCACATGGATGGACGGAAGCTGAAGAAAGGCGAAGAGTCTTCTGGTGTGTCTTCAATTTGGATCGCTTCTGCTCAGTCACCACAGCTTGGAATACTAGTCTGACCTCGGATGATGTCAATCGTCGATTGCCTTGTGATGGAATAACTTGGCGAAAGGAAGACCCGGTTTCCACGCCATACTTTGGTATCTGGGACAAGTCAGCTGGACGTATTGGAAACCCCATTGCGTTTCTTCCGTCACACTCCATCGCGGCGCCAGCCACGGTGGACGAAGATGGCATGACACCCTCCGAAGCAACAACATCTCCAGGCGCAGCAGCATCGGCTATCGACATGTCGACAGTTGGGGCTTTTGCTTACTGCATAGAAGCAACCGAGTCCTTGAGTCGAGTCACGAGTTACTTCCTCCAGCAGAAGGTCAACATCAAAGACCACAAAGACTTGAGCAGTTGGCTCACACGATTTAAAGAACTTGATGTTCGGTTGGTGCATTGGAAGATGCTACTTCCGAAAAAGTGGAAGGTCAACATTGCTCAACAGTCGTCAAGGATGGATCCGAATCTTACGCTAGCTCATGTCACGCACAATGCGTCTATGATCCTACTGCATCAGCCGATTGCTTTTCCTCCCTTGGACTGGACTTTTAGAACAAGACTTCCCAGCTTCTGTAGTCTTGATACGTGTCAAGCTGCAGCCATTGAGATTGCTACAATAACAAACCACTATCTCCGAATCGCCGAACATACAGGTCCCCTCAGCAATCAATATGCTTTCTGTGTGTACCTTGCGGCCAGGGTCCTGCTTTTACACTGGCGGTATTGTGCGACCGAGACTCTATCATCCGAGTTCTGGGCGTTGACACAGAGCTTGGAAACTATGGCTAAGCGATGGGCTGGGCCTCATCAACTTGGACCTCAAGAGAGCTTGGCTTCCAAGTATCAGGCCATTCTTATCGACTTGCACGCTCGCTGCATTCAGGATGAGTCGTTCAGTATTAATCCTTCAGCTTATACTACTGAGGTGAAGCACTCGAGAGCAGCGTTGCAGCCTCTGGGCGGGACACCCAGATCACAAGGTTACCAGGCACCAAGACAACCAGATCAAGAAAATGGACTTCCGCCTTTGGCTAATGGGTATCCCCACGGTCCAAACCAGCTACTTCCCTTATCACAGAATACTGGTGTCAATCTTGTGCAAGGACCTGAAGCACAATACATACCGTCAAATGTACCAGCCAACGCATACTTCCCCGGTGCTACGACCAGCCTAGCCAGTGGCCATATAGGGCAACGAAGCGGCAGTGTAGGTAGTGGAGATTTGGGCATGATTTCGCAAATGTTACTTGATGCAGAGTTTGTGGATATGGATCGCGTTATTAGTTTTGATGATGGCATTTTTGGAACTGAGCAGGAGGGTGGCTGTTTTTAATTGACTCCATGGTTCGTTGTATTATTACCTCAACTACTTCACTTTAATTCATTTTGAATGGCAATAATTATGTTGGTCTTGGGTTGAGCATTCCTATGGCGGTGTCGCATAACTAGTCTTTCTTCAGCAAATCGAACTGAGCACATTTGACTTTCTTTCTCCTTATAAGTTTGTCTTGAACGATTCTATCTGAAGTATCTTACCTCATCTTGTGAAATTCCCTCTACTATGACCCTTTTCGTTCTGTCTAAACGGCCTTGTAAGTTTTATCGAGATGACTCTGGGGTAGTTTCCTAGCACGTTGCGAGAAAAACCAACAATTCCAGCTTGGCACCACTCATCGTCAGTTAAAACATGACCGATTAGGCTTTGAGATCCTCCGTCGTCCGAGAGAAATCCTCCGACAAATTTACCCCGAAGGCTTTTGGGTGACAGACCATGCTCAAACTGGGGTGACCCCATGGGGGCGGGCATGCGGGGTAATGCGACCCCGGATTCAGAACTTGGACAGGATCTACAGATACAAGAAGAGAGTCAAGAGGAGCTTCATAGTTAAATCTCATCACCTCATGGCTCGATTCGAGTGAAGGAACACACAGTTTCACCATTGTCATTGATCTGAGCACCTTGAAATTCATCAAAATGTCTTCTCACCAGAGAAACAATGGTCTCGAGATCCACCCTACCAATGAACAGCCCGAGACACGTCGAGATATCGCCAGCAACCCTGAGGAGATACCCGAGCCAGTGGTGAAGAATGGAGTTGTCGTGAGTTCGGCGACTAAACCTGAGGCCAAAAGCATCTGGCTTGCCTGGCTCTACATCTTCAATTGGTATCCTGGACACTACAGCAAGGAGGAGAAGAGGCTTTTGAGGAAGTTGGATCGCACAATTCTGCCACTCATGTAAGTTTACAAACCTTAGGTGTGCAATTGTTTACTAATCGTGATTGTAGTTGTTCCATGTGTAAGTTGCGGCTTTAATTAAAGCTGAGAAAATGAACCAAGCTGACAGTCTACAGACTTTATCAAGTGGCTTGATCAATCTAACATCAATAATGCCTACAACTCTGGAATGAAAGAAGAGCTCAATCTCAAGGGCATCGAGTAAGTTGGTGCTACCTCTCAAACCTACAACTCTAACCTCGTGCAGGTACAACTTGTTCTCTACCTTCTACAACATTGGTTATCTGGTCATGGAAATCCCTTGCATGCTTCTCATCTCTCGACCCAAATTTACTCGCTGGGTTCTGCCCATCTGCGAAACTCTCTGGTCAATCATCACCTTCATCCAATGCCGTAACAATAGCGCCCCAATGATCTACGGCATGCGATTCCTCATGGGCCTTTTCGAAACCCCAGCTGCTACGGGCTCTTTATATATACTCTCCTCTTGGTACCGATCCGACGAAGTATTCAAGCGCGCGGGTGTGTGGTATGTCTCGAGCAACATCGGTGCCATGTTTGGTGGGTATATGCAAGCTGCTGCTCATGCTGGACTTGATGGAAAGGGAGGCATGGCTGGATGGTATGTTTAAAACACCCAATTCTCACATCGGCAATAATCGTTAATACTTAGGCTCACAGGCGTTGGGTATTCATCATCGATGGTATCATTTCCTTGCCCATCGCCATTGCTGGCTTCTTTCTTTATCCAGGTGTCCCTACTAGCAGCCCGCGTGTCTGGTGGCTGAGTGAAGAAGACCAAAAGCTGGCCCAGGCCCGCATGCAAGATGATGGAATGAGGAAGAGCAAGAAGATTGGTAAACAGATGCTCAAGCGCGTCTTCCGCAAATGGCACTTTTACATTGCCGTGTGCACTTACGTCTGGTGAGTGTTTATTTGACCTTTGGTCTCTTTGAGCTTGGGTCTGACTAACATCCCTAGCTTTCAACTGACCACCTGGGTTGCGGGCCAAATGATCGTCTGGGTCAAGTCCACTGGCCAATACTCCGTCGAGATGATCAACATTCTGCCAACTGGAGTCCAAGCACTTGCAATTGTGGTTGGTATCGTTGTCCCGTCGTTTGTTATGTAAGTTTCAGGAATTCGATATGTTTCTCTACAATTTAAACTAATGATGCCTTGTAGGGTTTATCCAATTTGGGTACCATTCTGTTTCGCAGGGACTGTCCTTCTTTTCTGTCACTCAACCCTTTTGGTTTGGAATATTCCTCTCGGCTTGCATTTCGCTGCATACTTCCTTCTCGGCATGAGCTCTTGCATCACTCCCATGCTCTTTCCGTGGGTGCACCTGATTATGAAGGATGATAACGAAGCGAGAAGCTTCACTACTGGTGCCATGGTAAGTAGAGACATAGCCGAACCCTGTTCTCTGTTCGAAGCTGACACGAGCACGTAGATGACCGTTGGCTGGGCATTTTTCACCTGGTACAACGTTGTCGCGTTCCCAATCACCGAAGGTCCTCGTTGGACCAAGGGTTTCTCGGCAAACGTTGCCCTCACCTGCTGCTATCTGACCCTCTTTATGATTGGCCAATTTCTTTGGAGACGCGACATCAAAGCTGGTCTGTACAAGAGGGCTATTGAGGAAGAGGAGAACGAAGAAGCAGTCAATGAGAAGCTAGGACCAGACGCTGTTGACGACAAGGCTGCTGATCAGCATATTGGGCAGACTCACATTGAGCATAAGAATGCGGAGGATGAGAGAATCAAGGAAATCAAGTAAGCTTGCTGGTGGTAGGTCTGGCAATATGTGGTACCGGTATTGGCATGATTGAAATCCTAGCTAAACATTGGACTCTGCTAAGTCTTAACTCAAGTAGCTGAGACATTTGACGTCACTTTAGCTTGGCTATGCCAGTTCCGTCTGAGGATGGGATTATGCAATGGCGCGATTTCTCCTCTTCAATAGCAGATTATTTTCGTTATATACATTTGAAACATCCCTGTTTATCGCATAAGCCATACTTGTCTATCGCGGTGAGGCTGATTTGGGCTGACTGAAATACCTATTCCGATGCAAATCAGGCTGTGGGGGATTTAGCATCTTCACCGCCGTCATAACAGTATGCCGTCCGAACTCTTTACATCCTGAATGCCTTTACATTCTTGAATACGTGGCGTCAGTCAAGCGCTATATCCCGATTCAATTAACTCGTCCAATGACTGACCTTGACCCAAACCTCTACAATGTCGCTTGGATTGCCCCGCTAGAGATTGAGGCCCAAGCTGCATCGTGTTCAAATTATCGTGTGTCATAAACCTTGTGTATTTTTGACCTATGACTCCTCCCTCGAACCTTGCGAATTCCCCCGAAACCTTCGGTTAACTTTTCAGACATGAACACGTAGCCCCCTGAGT
>JAPERM010000185.1:0-67511 GCA_030411635.1 Fusarium sp. MBC 119
AATCGTGGAAAAATCGTGTTCTTTATAGCAGTTCAAGCTGACCTCTGCGAGGGTAACAGCACCTTACGATAGATCACATACGAAGGGCTCAATCTCATAAGGTCGAGAACCGCGACTGTGTGAGACAGGTCGTCAACAGGACCTACATGTCTGTACGAAGTGCAGGAAGGAAGAAGCCTCGGATGAAACCTGTGCCTGAAATGAATTGGGTTCTTCCCTGGAACTATGAGGAATACAGCCGGACAGCTTTGGGGTAAAAGAGAATGTTGCGCAGCAATAAGATTTGCAAGCATGGAATCGGGTTTGACTTCATGATTAATCATACAGTATATCAGATGCCGTTGGTCGGATCGTATTATAACTTACTCATTCTTTCCTTGATGCCCGCTGTATGTAGCTCACGGTGCAACAATTACTTTCCCCTTCACCAAAAACGCCATCATAGCCCCTTCACCCACCCTGAACCCCGGCGCTCCAATAACTTCGAGAATGGTTGAGATGGTAAAAGAATGGCTCACCAAAGCGATGACTGACCCAGGATCATGTCTCCAGATATCTTCGAACAGCGTTTGAGTGCGAGAGACATGTTCTGCATTTGGCTCAGACCAGTCAGACCGCCATATTTCATCCTCTTCAGTAAACCCAGGTTCGAGTTCGTAGTCCGGATAAGAAGTTTGGATCCATTGACGGGGTCTTCTCTTATCGCAAGTGTGATCGGTTAATCGCTCCCGAAGCCCCTCTTTCACAACTGGCTTGAACTCTTTCCCTTGTGATAACATGATGTCTCCATAAACAAGCCTCGTTGTGTGAAGAGCCCGAGCCAAAGGGCTGGTGTATATTGTGTCCGGGACGGGAAAGCCAGATTGATCTATACCTTCCATCAAGAATCGTCCCAGTGCTTTCGCTTGCTCGACGCCCTTTGGAACCAGTTCTGCGTCAAACCAAGTTCGATTTGAGTCTCCAGGCAGTTTTGACCAGTGTGTCTATGTCTACGTCAGTTTTCTGAGGCCTTTTTCGTTTAGATATGCTCTTGGTACCTTCCACTCATCTGAGCCAACCTCTTCCATCACATCGTTATGAACACCGTGGCCATGTCGCGCGATGAGCAATACCTTGTACGACGTTGCAGAATCGCTCTGGTGATTTAAACGCTGGACATAGTCCATGAAACTGGTCCATCCTTGGCGCTGAGTTATTATACCACCCTCAGTTTCGTGAAACTTGTCTAGCAGACCGAGATTGGGCTGGGTGGTAAGTTTCGATTCGGGACATGAGCGAGAAACCTCTGGGTAGTCGACAAACCAGCCAGCCTCAATGGAGAATTGATGGTAGAAAAGAGGGTTTGACATTGGTGTAGACGTGAAAATTAAGGCGAGGCAGTAACCAGCATGCATTAAGAAAATATATGCGAAAACAGGAGGTTAGGTTTTAGTTTTGCCACCACGTAACAAGTTGGCATGCTGATGCACTACAGCAAAGCAATGGCCAGTTGAAAACGGCCTCGGAGCACATGATATGGCTCTATAGATGGGGCTGATTCAAAAAAAATATTGCTGCCTAATTTACGCCCATGCAGTGAGACGGATCCCCCCTCATAAAGCGGCCAATGACACACGGCCAACAAATCTCGCGTCTTGGATATGCCTCTTACTAGATTCTCAGCCGCATGTATACCTTGGATTAATTTACATTGGCCTGGATAGTGATATACGATTTCCTTCTGTCCCTAAATATTCTCCCGCCATTTATTTGCTCCAAATTTCTCTATCCCAGAACATGGCTGTCGACAATACACATGTCACTGACCCCCCTGGCAAAATGGCCTTTGACTATTCAAAAGTCCCTCTCCAAGCTGGCGATATCCGTCTGCTTTCTCTGGATAGATGGGCAGAGGATATGGCAGATACCAAATGGAAACTGAAGATTGTCAATATGAGCGATAAGCCGTTAAGCTACCATGCACTTTCGTACAGATGGGGAGCGCCTATAAACGAAGGCCGCTTAGAATCGTGGACTAGTGACAGAAACTCATCTATGAATATGGGCAACAGTGAGATTGAAGTCACCAGAAATCTCTTTGACTTTCTCGTTCAAGTGAAAGACGACGAGAACTTACGTGACAAGGACTTCTGGATCGATGCGATATGCATTGATCAGAAAAATCTTGGCGAGAGAAGCCGTCAAGTCAGTAGCATGATGGCCGAAATCTACCGAAAAGCGACGCTCGTTATTGCTTGGCTTGGGAACTCAGACACATATACAGAACTGGCTTTTGACCACATCACAAAAGTAGCTGATCGCGAGGTCCTCCAATCACTGGGGACGCCCACTCTCCATAAAGCCTCCGCGGATCCTGGCACCAAAGGCACTCGTTGGGAGGCTATTGGGAAGGTCTTCGATCGGACGTACTGGAATCGATCATGGATCATTCAAGAACTCGTCTTGCCAGAGCATGTCACTCTTCGCTGCGGGAAGTACTCAACTGACTGGTTGAGGTTTGCTGAAGCCTCGCACAACATCTCAACAGGCCACTGGAAGCACTACTTCGACAGCCGAATTACTGCGAGGGAGGCATCCAACTTGAAGGCTTCAAAGGCCACTCGTAACTATGGAATTCCAGCAATCCTTCGAGCAACAAAAACGACCATGAAAAATGAACACTGGGCCACCGTTCTGCTATATACACTCATACGAACTCGCGATTGCGAGGCCTCGGATCTAAAGGACAAAGTGTATTCTCTTCTAGGACTGATTCAAAACCGCCCGGATCTTGGACAGATACCTCCTCTGTTACGTCCCCATTATGAGAGCAATGGTCCGGCAAGGGCATACGTCAATGTCGCAATCCAGCTCCTCAGAGAATGTGAAGATCTTCTTGTCCTTTCCTGTGCCGAAGGTTTCCGTGTTGTCAAGCTGGACGGAGATGATCTTCCATCATGGGTGCCTGACTGGAGTGTTCGTGAACCTCTTGGTCTTCGTGTCACTGGGTACAAGAGATATGAAGCAGATCCTTTTTTTGTCTCATCAGACACAAAAGTGTCGCGGGAAGAGAAACTTCAACAATGGCCTGCAGATGTGAACGAGCGAGAGCTGACAGTTAAACTGCGTGGAGTTAAGGTCGACAAAATATCATTAGTTGCGGAATCGAAGCTGGATATCATGGAAAAAAATCCATTCCCCAAACTGCTGAGAATGCTTTTACGGCTGCCTCCTACATACGAAGTCACGGGCGAAGACCGATTGGAGGCATTCTGGCGCACGCTTATCCTCAACACCGGCCAAGATCAAAAGGCTCCCAAGGCAGACTCTGCGTTGGGACCAAGCTTCGCAAAATGGTTTAACGAAAAGGTATATTCTTCAAAAGTGCCCCAAACAGACGAGGAAGATTGGAATAAACTTAAAGAAGAGTACGATGAGATTTGTGTACATGATTCCAAACGCACCAAAAATAGTCAGCATTCGTCTCCCTCGGAGTATGGCTCACAATTTGCGTATGGCGAATACCTTCGGCCGTTCTTGACAGACGAGGGCTACCTGGGCCTAGGATCACAGAATCTGAAAGAAGGAGATACAGTCTGGGTAGTTCCAAGATCTCGTGTGCCTCTAATCTTCAGGGAAAGAAGCCACGGCAAACCAGGGACCGGTTATCAATGCGAGCTGGTAGGTGGCACATATCTTCATGGATTCATGGATGGTAAATGGTTGGGAGAGAAAGCATTGAAAGACGGTCTGGAGCTGGACAAGATGCTGCAGACTATTATCATCCACTGAACTAAGATGTTAGCTCCCATTACACAGAACTTGAACATGCTTCACAGCACCAATTCCCTCTCACGAACAGTGATGACGGTGTCCGGCCCATAAATAAACTGGGTTGTTATACTTTACAATCCAAAGGGCAACATTTTCTCCCTCAAACATGACAAAGATCCGACATTTATCTTCGTATTTTCTAGAAAGGAATGACTACTTATTCTATTGGATCTCGATCGACAATAACAACTGCCTATCATATTACAGGCATCCCGAACCCCTGCAACTTGTAAGCACAGCGCCAAGAGCCCATAAAAGAACTGGTTGGTTGTTGATGAAGCGCCATGCGGGGTACAGAATCACAAGTCAGTATGCTTCGCTTTCTGATTATCACGAGTGAAACGTATTCACATTCAGGTATGTTCCCATCATGGCCCGATGGCATGATGAGTCTTGCTCGTCTCCCCGTGTCTGGATCGACAAGGACTCGGTACCTCGGTGCTCAACCTGTAGCAGTTCTGCTCACCAACAACTGCAAAATCTGGTGCAATCCCCCAACCTAATACCGCCCGTTCCTCCCAATGAGCCTGCGGGAAAACTTAACCTGAGCTGGCCTTCAACTGTTTCTTATACACGGGCTAACCGGGATGATGATGGGAGTTTTGATCCGATTGATAGTCAGAGTGCCACATCGACGAGGCAACCCCTACAGGAAAAGGTCGAGTCGCCCCATAGTTCAGCACCAGCTAAACATGAGCCTGGATCACCCGAAAATCTCTTGGGCGTTTACGGAGATACTCTGAAAGTTGATCAATTTCGTCTTATACGTCTGACAGACAACGACAATAACTTACCAGACGACGTGGTCCACGTATCACTGGAAACTTTTCAGGACGAGAAGTCACCAGAGTATGAAGCTGTTTCTTATTCTTGGGGAGGTGAAGACGGAAATGACGTCTTGTAAGTTGAGACTAGGTTACGTACGACGAGCTAGTTGCTCATTCACCTCCAACATTGAAGCTTACTGATGATATGCGTTCAGACGACACCCTATTTACATCGGAGATTACTGGGATATCCTTCCCCAAACTCAGAACTGCCGGGCAATGATTTCCTATCTTCGTCCATTAAATGGAATACGGATGCTCTGGGTTGACGCAATCTGCATCAATCAGCAGAACTTAGAAGAAAGAAGTAACCAAGTCGCCAAGATGGGTCGGATCTACTCGGAATGCTTTCAAGTTGTTCTATGGCTCGGACAAGATGTTGTTTCGAAACGGCCGACAGGTCATTCATCCAGACATCGCTTTCAACAGCTACAAGGCTCAACGCTCACTTTACCTTCAAAGAACGGAAAACAGGTCACCATCCAGGAAATCTTGAAAAGAAGATACTTCAGTAGAGTATGGGTGATCCAAGAGCTGATTCTTCCACCGCGTATCCTCATACCTTTGGGGGATAAGACATTCTGGGTTGGCTCGTCAATGAATGCAGATCTCGAGCATCAGACAAACGGTAGCTGGTCATGGGAGAAAACCAACGCACCCTGGTTTCAATTGGCGACCAAAGGGATGCTATCAACCAAGAGCGTTCTTGATATGCTAAACCTCAGTTGGAAAAGCCAGTTTTCAGATGCTCGGGATAAGATCTTTGGCATACTTGGTCCTCTGGCACTCAATCCAGGCGTCAGCAGTATCAGACCAGATTACAGCATCTCGCTTCAGCATACGCTTATAGGTCTTTTTTCTCATCTTATCATTAACGAAAAATCTCCTCAGCAATTGTTCAAAGCTTCTGGCGCTTCGGCTAATGCTGATATGCCATCTTGGATGCCTCGATGGGAGAAGTCGGTTACCTGGCAGGATCTTTTTGGCAGCGAAACCAAGGCGAACCCTAGCTGGGATACCGTAAAGGGAAGTCTCATGGACTGTGTTATACATACTCGCATTTCTCTCAACAAACCACTCCTACCTGGGATTCGTCTGGTCCGTTTCCTTGCTGTTCCTCCTTCCGAAACTGAAGGGGTGAGAAGTGCCTTCGATGTCAGACCCTGGTATAAAGATGCAACAGTAGACGCCAACTCGGGATCGTTGACTCTCTATCTAACAAGGTTATTCCCCATTTGTAGAGTCCCCATCAGTGCTGGCCCTACGCACACAGGATGGTACAGTTTTTCAGTCGGGGAATCTCGCAAATGCTTCGTTTACCTCATGAGCCAAAGTCGTTTGGATACCGTCGTTGAGATCGAAGACATCATCTTCTTTCTTGATACCAATGTATCGGAACCCATCTACCTCATTTTACGTAAGACAAACGACAACGGTGAATACCGCCTGATTGCAACATGTTCGCACCTCGTACTCCAGACCCTGGGCCTGGACAACTTTGATCCCGAAATCGTGCCGGTGGCCTACCTCCAGACAAGTCTAGCTGAAGACCTTACCAAGCTACATGCAGCACTGAACGAGTCTCTATATATGCCTGACTTTGCTGTCCACAAGTATTGTTTTCCTGGTATGGAAGGCGATTTCTTGTTGAGGGACGCGCTGCCTCTCTATCTGGGACTTGCAAACGATCGTTATCGAAAGAAACTCAAGACTGGGAAGACTTTTGAGCACGCCTATCTCTCTTTTCTTGATCCTGAATATCAGCCGCGGATAACTGATGGCATTTGCGAGTTGTTGATAGGGTCGAAAGAAGCAGACAAGCTACCGACTCTTGTTTCAGGCTTTTGGGCAAGCGTCGCTTAGACTGATCAGTGGCAGCCGTGGGAAAAGCGGCCAAGTACTGAAGATAAAAGTAGGGTTATTCTCCGCCGCAGCGTAACCGCCATTAAGTTCGAACTAGAGGAATTGCAAAGGCGCTGGCCAGGGGGGAGGACAAAAGCATTGTTGCGAGCGTTCCTCAAGATGCTAGAGAATAAAGATATCGAGGAAAGAATCATGGAGAAACCACGGGCTGAAGACTATTTTCGAGGAGGGACTCATTTTGGATACAATACACCCCAACGTTTCAGTGATGATGACATGTATCAGAGGTTTCAGCTGGATGGTAGCACTTGTCAGGTTCGTATTAGCTAGGGTGGTGGGTTCAAGATGGGAAGCAGTCCATTGGTAGGCGCTGCAAAGACAAGAATTTCTTTGTTTGATCAGGATGGATAGATGCCTAATAAAAGTTCTCCGATGTTGTGGCCATTCGTGAATAATCTAACGCGAGAATGATAGGTAAAGAGTGCCAATTGGTGTTGTTGGTCTGCAGGGGTACGCGCCGGTGATAAACCAGGTTCTGACATACTTGCTTATTGCAGATGATCGCGGCCGGTTCAGCCTTTTTAAGACAGGCTATGCTTGGGTGTGAAATATAAATACCTGATATTAAGGCTGAGCAACATAAGCAATACAACGTTGGTTTGGGGTACAATTTGCCCAGCATGACCCTTGCTATGGTCTACTAAAGTCCCCTAGAAAAGAAAAGCATGAAACAACAAGCGCCAAATGTCTATTGGCTTCTCCTGTTAACGAGATCCACAAATGAGGGCCGCAGTTCCCCTGCGTAAGCCTGTCGGTTATGCTTATTCGACCTGGGCGCAGCATTTAACCCAAAAGGAAAGCTGTACCTAATTTATTTTAAGATTAGAGTAAGAAACCTGACACGATCGTCGTGCTGACTGCATATAGACCTGGTAATTGACGTATGACGAGCCATGGAGACAAGGTCAACCGTTGTCGATCAATGGCGGTGCACGCGCTGACTCGGGTATAAAGCTTTAAGGCTGGAACCTGAATAGTCGAAACGTCGATAGCTTCATCCACGCTCATCTTTACTAATTCGAGACCAATTTCATCATGATTCCCAAGGGACTTGTCTGGCCTGTCTTTGGCTTGCTGCTAAGCTCAGCATCTGCAAGCCCTTGTCGCAGAAGTACTACACCGCTCAAGTTAACCGTCAAGCACGAAGGCAACTTGAAGCCCAGTATCAACGCCGATTTCCCCGACCCTTCAATCATTCAGCTCGAGGACGGCTCATGGGTCGCGGTTGCGACCAACGGTGGTCCACCGGAAAAATACAGAAAACTCCAGGTCGCGACCGCTAAAGACCTCCTCGGCGAATGGACCCAGAAGCAAGAAGACGCCCTGCCTGACAAGGGATGGACCACCGGCGAGGCCACCTGGGCACCTGATATTCGACGCGTGGACAACGGAGAGTACATCGTTTACATCAGCCCACAACTCACAAAGGACAAGCACTGCATTGGCGTTGCTCGCGCCAAGAACCCTACCGGTCCTTACAAGTACGATGAGAAGCCTCTCGTCTGCGGACCTGACAACTACAAGGGCGCCATCGACGCCTCTGGTTTCAAGGACCCCGACAGTGGTAAAACTTACCTCATCTACAAGCTTGAAGGAGACGTCAGCGGCCCAACTGGCGGCACACCCATCATGCTGCAGGAAGTTGAAGGAAGCGATGGAACCACATTTATCGGAGAGCCCAAAAAGATCTTCGATCGCATTGGGGAGGAGGATGGTATCCTCGTCGAAGCGCCCAACATTGTCAAGCTGGGCAACGGCAAATATGTCCTCTTCCACAGCAGCCACCACTTCCAAGACCCCTTGTATAACGTCAAGTACGCCTATGCGGACAAGCTAGAGGGACCTTATACACGAGCGCCCGAGCCTTTGATCAAAGCTCCCGACTTTGGTCTTAATGCGCCTGGGGGAGCGACAAGCAATGTGGAGGGTAATACGTTGGTCTTCCATGGCTGGTGCCCCGATAACGATAATGTTCGATGCATGTACGCCGTCGAGTATGAGTACAACTGAGTTTAGCGATTGTTTTGATTATATGGTGGTTATAGACTACTATTTTTGTACTATTCTCAAACATGGCACAGGCCAGGCGGCAATTAGCACCTGCGGCCTTTGCATTATTACTTTATTTATGATAACCCATTTCATGTCGCATCCATAAAACGACACTCCATCTCCAGTGCAAGAAAGTAGCAAAAACTTGAGGATTAGCCCTCGATCGTGTTGGGCCTACAAAAGGAGAGATGTCCTAGCCAGCTGCACAGACAGGCAAAAGATATATTCCAGCGGATAATCGACCACGCCAGGATTCGAACCTGGAATCTCTAGAGAGTTCGGAAGCTGGAAACCGAAATCTAGCGCCTTAGCCATTAGGCCACGCGGCCGGAACCTTTGATGATTGGCTCGCTTCTGGTAACAGGTCATGTTCTTGACACCGGGGAACGCGGCCGCGTATTTTCCCATTTGTCTTCCAGAGCTGGTTATAGGGTAGTGTGCGATAGACAAACAGTTAATTGCATTACCTCTGTATAGGTAGGCTCTGAACTTGCATTCCTTTGTCTGTATATATAGCAGGTGTATACGGATCTATATTAAAGTAACTGTGATTATGAAAACGCCCTTCATGGGTACTAGGAAACTCGACAGCCTGCCAAATATTGGCGATGGTGAATCAAGGATCAGCTGTGAATATCCCTTGAACCATCCACGATCCATCCTGTGACTAACCTCTCATATTCAGAGCCACAATGAGTCAAATCTGCCGCCGAGACACTCCGAGCAGTAAAAGTACCTCAATGCCATGTTTTAATAGTCAACGTATCTAATTTCATACTTATTTGTATCTGACTGCTCTCGGCGGTGCACCCGGAGCTCCGTGTTTACATCCGATCCGGTCCCGCTTTGTCGGAGTTGCGATTCGGACTCCGACTCGGCCGTAGCCATCACGGCTCACGGCAAGTCATTCTCAGCCTGTCGAATAGCACTCTCTTGAATTTTATTATCTGTCGCTATATTGGCCAATTTGACTATAAATTGACATTTCCCTTTTTATTCATAAGATCTTACTATATAAGAACTATCAGACACCCATCTCATCGATTGCCTTTGCCTTCTACGATCAATTATGTCTCACGTGGCATCTTTCTCAACTCGACGTCATCTTCTTCGTTCCCTGCAGACACCCACCCCAAGAAGATATCTGTCAACCACCATGGCACAAGCTAACAAAGACACTTGGTCCGCAGACCAATACTCAAAGTTCATCAATGAGCGCACGCGACCTGCCTCGGACCTACTAGCTCGCGTGCCCAACGCTTCACCCAAGCGCGTCGTGGATATCGGCTGTGGACCTGGCAACTCGACCGCCGTGTTAGCTGAGCGATACCCAAACGCCAACGTCTCTGGATTCGATTCTTCAGCGGATATGATTAAGAAAGCAAAGAAGACCTTACCGGATGTATCCTTTGAAGTTGCTGATGTGCAAACTTTCAATCCTGATGGCCCGGTTGATGTGCTCTTTTCCAACGCCGTGTTTCAGTGGCTGCCAAATGGAAAGCGCATAGAGATCATCAGCAAATTGATCGAGCATCTCGCAGCAGGCGGAAGTCTAGCTTTCCAAGTCCCCTACAACTTGTCGGAGCCAAGCCACGTCTCCATGCGAGAAACGGCCAATGCTCCGAATACGCCATGGGAAGAGACCCTCAAGCGCGCCAATATCTCGCGAGATGAGTTTCCTTCACCAGTGGAGCTATACGACGGATTGAAGCATCTATGCTCGGAAATCGATATCTGGAAGACCACATACATCCACACGATGGAGAATCACGAGGGAATTGTTGAATGGGTCAAGGGCACGGGTCTCCGTCCCTATATTGACCCGCTATCGGACCCTGAGAGGGAAGCGTTTATTAAGCACTATATTGCGAAATTGAGGGAGGGCTACCCTTCACAGCAGGATGGAAAGGTTCTTCTGCCGTACCCTCGGCTCTTTGTAGTTGCGACCAAGGCTTAGGCTTATGCTAGTGGAAGAAACTGTTGTAAAATAGAGAGAAAGCTGGCATCACGAATTTATGTACCTGGCTACATTAAAATTATCAAGATTCACAATCGATAAGCTGTAGTGTATCTATTTACGGAGATTATGTCCTTCCTGGTAGAGTAAAGCTTCATTTCAAATTGTCTGGTGGTACGGGCGATATTCTGTAAACGAGGCATGCTTCTAGCGAAGCGAAGTGAAGATCCTGCACGTGCCATGACCGGAGTTTGACATTTCTCCCCGGACATCACACCAGACTTACAGCAAGATCAACGCGAAACCGCATGGCAGAGCGAGAAGAGAGCAGCCCTGCCCTGGAGGCTCATGCCTCGGATGAAGGTCCTCCTTCAAAAAGACAAAGAGGTTTCATTGCCAGACAGGTATGCAAAAGGCGATTCTGTTGGGTGGTGGTGTGACTCAACCGTGTTAGGCATGCGAATACTGTCGTCAGAAAAAGACAAGATGCGATGAAGATTTCCCGTGTGGACTTTGCAAGTCTCTTGGTATTCAATGTCGGTTCACTCAAAGAAAGGCGACAAGGTCAGTCTATAGAGTCTGTCGACGAGGCGCTAGAAGCTAAGCATTACTAGGAACGAAGCATCCCTCGGCATGATCGTGAATATCCTTCGTCGAATTGAAGGAAAAATCGACGATGGCAAAAAAACTGAAGTAAAAACTTTGACAGATACTCGCATTCATGCTACAGCTCTTCGACCTTTCAATCCACGATCCCCAGCAAACTCAAGCGAAGTTCTAGGCGTGCCGTCCTTCTTACAGAGACGCGAGACGATTGTCGAATCGCCATCTGCGTCTACTGATCCAAGTCCAGCTATATCTTTCAGTGCTCACCAGGTACTTTTCTGGCCTGCGATACAGGCTGCGCTTCCCGAGTCTGTGAAGCTCATGTGTCAAATGAATGGATCCGACTATTCCACACGTTTGGAAGCCTCACGACCTAAGCTGCCACATGCATCTTCGGTCGAATTACAGTCTGATTGGCTGTCCAAGTTGAGCATCGCTACTCTCAAGCAGTTATCTGATGTCTACTTCACAACTTTCAACCTCGCCAATCCCATCTTGGACCAGAAAACTTACTTCCAGCGAACTCTTGGCGTAGCTATCGATGGTAACTTTGGCATCTGTATCGAAAGCTGCATCGTTCTTGTGGTCATGGCCCTGGGTTTAATAGGACAAAAGGCGCTACAAGAAGCTGGTCTCGCCTCAACGCCGGCGACTAGTCCGTATGGGCATTTCAATAGTGGACAGGAGGGAGAAATGCTCGGCCTGGACTTTTTCAATGAAGCGAGAAAGAGGTTTGGCTTCTTGATGTGCGAGCAGGATCTTCAAGCTTGCCAATTTTACCTTTTATCAGGGTATGTGCTACAGAGGCACTTCAATGTTGCAAGACTGATATCTTGCAGATTATTCTACGCCGAGGCTCTTCGACCGGTTGACTGGTGGGCAATGCTCAGCAAAGCCAGTGCATGCAGCGCTTACTTTTGGAACAAGTCAGACCCGTGCCTGTCCAAACATGACCAAGCAACTGACTTTTCAATAGCGTATCTCGAGAGCGTGACGAGTGGATGCTCGACATGCAATCCCGTCTGTTCTGGATCACGAGCATGTTCGAAGCCGTGCTCTCGCAGGAACTTGATCTTCCACCGAGTAATTCACTACAACTTGAAGAACATATCGCTCTACCCAAGTTCATATCTGCTCAGGATATAGCATCGTTTGGTTCGTTCCGATATCCTGGAGACGATCCATTCTTTCATTATCATTTTTTGTCGCAGCTTGCGCATCGACTCATCTTGACCAGAGCTCGTAATAGTCTTTTCCACTCCAGTAAGTTTCGAATTTTATTTGTATGTGTGGTGAATACTCACGTCCGCAGACCCGACCTCCGATTATCCACCTGAGCCTGTTGAGGACGAACTCATCCGTCAGTTAGAGCAATGGCGCGAGCGACTGCCGCCTATGCTGCAGTTTGACCCCAAGTCGCCGCTGACTCAAGGCGAGTCTCCATCTGATGCACTTGTTACTGCTTGGCTGCACGCTCGTTACTTTGTCGCAAGATATCACATCGGTCGGCCCTTACTGTGAGTTTCTCTTCCCAAAGTCTTGCTTAATACTGACATGATCAGACACCGTGCCCTTGAAAGGCCATCTTCCCTTACCGAAGGACACTTGCGAAAATGTCGTGATACCATAAGCGCTGTATTAACATGGGCCTCGGTGATTCAAGTCACGAATTCCATGAGGAGTTGCAATCCTCTTAAATTCTTCGTCAGCGGCCAGTATGTACCACTTCAATCGCGTTTCTGTTTCATCAGTAACCAGTGATAGACTTTTCGGCCAAGTATGCGCCATATACGCCTTGAGCGTGTCTCCATACCAGTACATTCGCGATATAGTATCTGACGTTGACAAGAAGTGGTGTGAATTTGTTTTGGGCTATTTGGAAGACGGTGCTTTCTACAGCCCAGCGATCGAGCAAGATTTCAAGATAGCAAAAGTTTTGTGCGAGGACATTGGTAAAATTTGACGCTGTATTCCCATATCGTGGGTCTGAAGTGTTTGGTGCTGACTGGACGCCACAACATCTTACATGCCGAGAATGCTGTCCGAAAAAAACAATCTGAGACTGCATTTTGTCATATTTGGACCTCTTTTTACGTCATTCTTGAGTCTTTCCTTGCAATTGATTTTACTAGGGTTTCGGAGTTAGCATTCGTCCGAACATGATCGGCATTTATGGTGCCTATGACGCGAACATGTTCCCCAGTATAAGTGCCGAGGCTCCGTCTTCGCTTGTAGAGGCCGACGTCAAGACTCTTACCACGATCCCTTCCAGTTATCCTCTCAAGTTAAAGAAGAATTATATCCTCTTAGAAATCTTTCAAAGCTCTCAACTCTCACTAAAATGACTCAAACTGATGGTCTCGCCTTCAATTGTGCCGTCATTACCGGTGGCGGCGGAGGTATTGGCCGAGCACTCGCCGAGTACTTGATCTCTAAGGGCAAGAAAGTGCTTCTCGCCGGACGCACAGAATCGAATCTCAAGTCCACCACAAAGGAAATTGGTGCCGCTGGTTACTATGTTCTCGACACAGGCAAGACAGCCGACATTCCCGACTTCATCAAGAAAATTACCAGCGAGCACCCAGAACTCGACTGCTTGATCAACAACGCTGGAGTCCAGCGTCCAATTGATGTTTTGAAGCATGATGACTTCTTGGAAAAAGCCGACCAGGAGATTGACATCAACATCAGAGGCCCCATGCACCTTTCTCTAGGCCTAATTCCCCATTTCAAAGAGAAGCCCAGCGCTCTTATTATGAACGTCTCCAGTGGCCTTGCCTACATCCCATTCTCAGTTATCAACCCCGTGTATAACGGTACCAAGGCTTGGCAGCACTTCTGGTCGATGAATCTTCGCACACAGCTCAAGAACACAAACATCCGCGTTGTCGAGTTGGCGCCACCCATGGTTGCTACAGATTTGCATCGTGAGCGCGAGAACCCCGATGACAATAAGAAGGAGTATGCGCCGCATACTTTGACGTTGGAGGAGTTTATGGGTGAGATTACACCGAAGCTTGAGAGAGGAGACGATACTATTGGAGCTGGTATGGCTGCCAAGGCGATTGATACATGGTTCGAGAATTTTGGAGGTCGTTACGATGAGGCTGCCAAGGCGTATCAATAGAAACCTAGCTATATGAAGTTATCAAGTCAGGAATATTCATATGTCATAATCCTCTATTGATTGTATTTTAAATGCTTTGACTCATTGAACATATTCGACAAATCTCAGAAGCAATTTTCGAGTCTAAGTCAACTAGTTATCGACCTACTTGCACCCACCACTAAACTTCTATCTCGCAACCCGTTGCAGCTTGAAGTCTAGACCCCCTTCCACTGGAAGGCAGAAGGCACACTGAATGGTTGTTTGATACACATAGTCTGCGCATCCTTTCCAATCTGAACGTACCATTGGCCGGGCTCAGCTCGCCATGTCGATGTCAATTCGTCCCAGTGGGAGATGGCATCTATCTCATGTGTTAGTGATGAACCAATGTTGTAGGAATGATCTTACATTTGTCCATGTCGACATTAACGGTTTCGGATTCCCCGGATGAAAGAATACTTGTTTTCGTGAAGGCTTGCAAGGCCACTTTAGGGTGTGTAAGGGAGCTAGCGCTCGGCGGCGGCGGGCTGGTATAGAAGTGGATAGAATGGGCACCAGAGACTGGGCCGGTATTTGTCACCTTGACGGAGACACTGATTCGCCATTGACTGGGGTCTGTTGATGTGGCGGGTAAAACTGTGAGGCCAGAATACTCAAATGATGTATAGGATAGGCCGTGGCCGAAGGGATACATAGGTTCGATACCACGGGCGTTGAAGTGGCGGTAGCCAACCCAGATGCCTTCCTCGTAGTATGTTTTAGTCCTAGCTGACTTGAAGTTGAGGTTTGCCGCAATATCAAGTTCTCGCTTGGGCAGAGTGATTGGCAATCTACCAGAAGGGTTTACCTTCCCGTAGACTATATCGGCGATGGCATTGCCAGCCTCGTTTCCACCGTACCAAGGCCACATAATCGAATCGACGTGTTCAAGTCATGGCATTGATACGGCAGAACCCGTCTGTAAGACTACAACCTTTTTGGTGTCCGGGGCCTCCAGAGATACACGACGAACAAGGTCGTTGAGGCGGAGCGGAAGGGATAAGTTAGGTCGGTCATAACTTTCCGACTCCCAATCTTGATCTAAACCGACAACCAAGACCGCAACATCTGACGCCTTGGCCAGCTCGACGGCCTCATCAATGGTCTTGTCTTCATTAATAGCCGGGAAAGAGCCAAGCTTCATACCGATGAGCTGTAAGGGCTGGCTGTCTTGCCCAGGAGCAAGTGGTGGCTTCCTTGAGTCGTGCACCAGACGGAATGCGTAAACCTAGAGCGGACTTAGTTTGTAATTCCAAGACCAACCAAGAGCATTCTATTGACTCACCTTATCCTTGGTCACTGGAATCGTGATGACTGTACCATTGCCTCCATTTCCAAAGAAAGACGATGTTCGCTTCTGCTCTTTGGACAGATCGGCCACCAGTTTGTCGTCCAAATAGACCCAAGCTTGGCCAGTGACACTTACCTCAAACTGCCAATCACCTGTGATTGGGGCCGTAAACAAAGTTCGTATCTCGGTGAAGTAGTCATCGCCAAGACCTGGATGCTTGAAGTCGGCTAGCATGATGTCTGAGTTGTTCCAAACCTCAGAGACCACAGGCTGGCTTGCCTGTTTGCCGTCGATGATGGCGTAATGCAGCATGTCAAAACCAGGCGTGGCACCATCCATGCTTGTAAACTCTTCGCCACACACGGGGAGGAATTTAGAGCCCTTGCAACCCAGTGCGTAAGACAACTCGACACCATCCGGCTTGTTGTCGACTAAGCCTTGCCATGGGGTGACACGCCAGGCCGGTCGAAGCCTTGCACTTCCACCTCCTGTAATGATAGCGGTTTTTCCACTGGGTCCAATCACAGCTACTTTACCACGCAGGATGGGAAGCACTGACTTCTCGTTTTTAAGAAGCACAATGCTTTCATTGCCAATGCGCCGTACCAGAGCGGCATCCGCCTCTTGGTCTTCCTTGCGCGTCCACTCCACGGAATCGTCCTGGCCATAGACAATGTCCGGATTCAAGGCAGCGAGTTTTTGGACCCATTTCAAAACAGTAGTGACTCGCTCGTTGAGCGTCTCGGGAAGAATCTTGTGGGCATTGATCAATTGCCGCACCAGCTGTGATTGTCGCCATCGAGGCTTTCCGGGCATTTCGAGGTCAAGTCCGGCGTTGATTGCTTCAGAGACAGAATATGTTCCCATCCAGTCAGACATGACAAGTCCGTCGAAACCCCATTCAGTGCGAAGGAGATCTTTCAGCAGCCAGTCATGTTCAGAGCAATGAGTGCCATTGAGCTTGTTGTACGAGGTCATGTAAGACCAAGGGCTAGCACGAGCTTGAGCGATCTGAAATGGCCGAAGGTAGATTTCTCGAAGGGCTCGAGGGTTAATAATGGAATCTTGACCCATTCGCTCGTGTTCTTGGTCATTAGCAAGAAAATGTTTAATCGCCGCGCTGATGCCTTCATCTTGAAGAGCTTTAACATAGTCGGCGGCGATGATTCCACTGAGAGTTGGGTCTTCACTGAATGACTCGAAAGCCCTGCCTCCGAGGGGACTTCGGCAAATATTGATGGTTGGAGCTAGCAAGCAAACCGAGTTCCTGGCTTTGGTCTCCGCGGCAAGCAACCGAGCAGCTTCCGCGGGTAGAGTTGGAGAGAAAGTAGCAGCTAACGCGGTAGCATTAGGAAGCACAACGGCGGGTGCTTGAATCATGGCGAGATTAGCATGGTCTGCATAGCGATAGGTGGATAAAACCCGGAGATAGAATGAGGCGACTCACTCATCTTGAAAAACGACTGACCCCGGGCACCATTTGGCCCATCTGTAACCTTTATGCTGCAGACACATAAATCTTAGTCACCCAGTCGGAGGATAGTGTGACCTGGATGGTGATCTTACGAAGGAATATTAAGTCTGGGCAAGGCGACGGTCCTGCGCTGCCAATCAGCAAGGTCAACAAACAAGGTACTGTAACATAGACGCACTCACCTCCACCAGTCCTCGCCGCCAATGAAAGCGACCTTCTCAGCTAGAGACATGTGACTGACAAGGTCCTCAACAGACGCGGTCAAGAACGACCGATCCATTCCGATATTGGCCATGATGGTACAGCTTCGAATCTTACGAATTGTGCTTGCGATTGCCGTATTGGAAGAGACGATGCACAACCCTTGGCCGCTATCTGAACAAAGCTGGATGCAGGCTTTAATTATGATTTGAGGATTGGTTACTGTAGGAGCTTTCCGCTGAACACAAGGTTTGGCTAGCTCATGTCTTAGGTCGTTGGCGGGGGCGACACCCAAGCTCCATGTCGGGGATCACCCGAATATCGACCCCAAAGGTTCCGGTAAAGCTAATGAACTGTGAAGATTCAACTCGGGTCTTCCCCGAGTCAACTCCGACCAGGTGTGCTCCAATCGGAGCTCTTAGCGCACAGTAGCTTGCCCCCGCGATATCCTGATATTAATGCTACCGACCCCCGGATCCCCCACAATTCAAACATAACTCTTCAGTTGCGTGCCTCTGGTTCCGTGAGTGCTTGAAACTGTGTGTTGAACGGCATCATGGCACCTCAACCCCAGACTTTCGGGAACATATCCAGTAAGGTCTTCCAAGCACGGGGTTTTATTTGCTTCCTTTAGTAACTTTACTGATATTCTGGCTAGACAATACCCATCAACTTTGGTACAAAGACCCTTGTCTCAAAAGAAACACCGCAGAATGGTACGTCCGCGCTGCGGCAAGGCTTAAACATTAACCGTGCAATACTCTAACATTCAATCACTAGTCTAGGGCTGTGTCTTGTTATCTTCTACCTTGTGAGTATCTCCAACTAGCATGAGTTCCAAGTCAGCGCGCTGAGACTTTCAATTAGGGTTGTGAGTAGAGACAGTTTATGTGATACAAAGTTTGTTCACTAACTGGGAATTCTAGACGATGCCAGCCTTCTCAACGGGCTGCAAGCAATTGCCGCATGGCAGAATTTTCTTGACCACCCAAAAGGTGCCATCCTGGGCCTCTATACTGCCATCCTCTATCTTCCTTCGATACTCACTGCTTATATGGGTGATTATGTATCCCAACACTTTGGGAGAAAACTTGCACTGGCTCTAGGATCTTTCCTTGTTCTTGCTGGAAGTTTTATCAACGCCCTTGCAATTAACCCTTCCATGTGGATCGCTGGTAAGTCATAGACCCTTTGAGTTGCATATACCATGCTAACGCGTGTACAGGCCGTGCCATCATGGGAGCCGGTGGTGGAATTGCCAAGGTAGCAGCTCCAGCTTTGATCCAGGAGATTGCACACCCTCGACTACGGCCAATGATTGCTTCTTGCTACTATCCTTTCTTCTATTTTGGCAGCCTATTGTCAGCTCTGTTATGCTGTAGGTCACCCGCCAATACGTTCAAGCCATCGACGGCATGGTACTAAATCAGATACCTACAGTCGCCGGTCTTTACATTTCGGGAAGTTGGTCATGGAGGATGCCATCGATAATGCAAGTCTTAGGGCCATTCCTGGTACTTCTCACACTCATAACATGCCCCGAGTCCCCTCGAGTAAGTTGCCTGTCTATTCGGCTTTCAACTTGTGCGGCTGACATGGCACCTTTTCTTAGTGGCTTGTTCATAAGGGCAGGTTGACCGAAGCATCGGCGGTGTTGAGTAAACACCACGCCAACGGTGTTGTCGATGATCCTCTCGTCCAATGGGAACTAGCAGAGATCCAAATGGCGTTGGAGGAAGAACATGCCAATCATCAAACATCGTACCTTGACTTTTTCAGGACACCTGGCAACCGGAGACGACTGATTGTTATATTATCCCTTTGCATAGGATCAAACTGGGTAGGCAATGGCATCATATCCTAGTAGGTCCACCTATGCAGACCTGTTGAATAGTCTCGCTTATTTAACATCTTGCAGCTACCTTACACCCGTACTTCGTTCCGTTGGAATTACTTCGCCCTTGCAGATCACGCTCCTAACGTCTGGGCTCGGTGAGTTTTAAGTCATCAATTTTTTGTATAAAGACTGATGAAGATGAATAAAGCTGTCTGGAACCTCATTTTGGCGTTTGGTGCCGCCCTCAATGTTGAGCGCTTCGGTCGTCGTCCGTTGTTCCTTGTGTCTCTGGTTGGTATGCTCGTGGCTTATTGCTTGGTTATGGGCTTTTCAGCTGGATTCGCTTCGACTGGCAAGTCCGGGATGGGAATTGCCGTCATTCCGTCGTTATTCTTGTAAGAAATTTCAGCTTTCTGCAACATGTTAACGCAAACTAACCTCTTTCTCAAGGTACTATGGGTTCTACGACATCGCTTGGACACCGCTACCGGTTCCATATACTGCTGAGATCTTGCCTTTCCAGCTGCGCACTAAGGGCCTTGCTATCTTTACTTCTGTTGGGACCATGGCAAATGCTTTCAACCAGTTTGTGAATCCCATTGCGTTGCAAGCTATCGCATGGAAATAGTAAGTTGTACGTTGTGAATGGCGAAAGGCCAAGTAGCTGATCACTGGGGTAGTTACGCCGTTTACATCGCCATTTTAGTCTTTTATCTTGTCTTCGCCTATTTCATGTACCCGGAAACCAAAAGCCATACCATCGAAGAAGTTTCAATGATATTTGATCAACGAAATGGTAACGTCGATGAACTTAACCAGCTCGCAATCAGAAAAGTCAAGAAGGGTACTATTGGAACATCTGAGCATTGCGAGTAAAGACTCACGCAGTTGAGGCCCTGCTCCGTGAAACAGAATATGGAGGTGATGCAACCACAGATATTTGAATGCATGTTGCTCGGATAGTATTTTACAGTATGTTGATAGTTTACATAAGAATGATACACCTTCATATCTACAGTTATGGACGTGCAGGATTCACACAATACAACAATCAGATGCACCATGCTCCATTGAACCTTGTCGCATAAAACGACTCACGGTTGGCCATGGAAACCCGGTGGTGGAGGCAAGAAAGACTGTGCAAAGTCGAAATAACCGCCGAGATCCAGCCCTGTCTCTCCAGCTGGAATGTTTTGCCCCAGTAAGGCGTTGAAATCAAACTCCCACTCTGGTTCCGGTGGGTTTAAATCTGGCACTGTCGAACTATTCGATTCTCGTGTTAGCTGTAGCGCTCGAAGGCCCCCAGTGATACGGAATAACCGCCTACCTGACATTTATCGATTCGTCTTCATTGTCAAGAGAGTATCCTGCAAAACGCGTTAAATCGCGACTGAGTTGCGCTACCCAGCCACAAACTCGAGTCGTAGACAGGTCATTTGCTTCCAAGATGTTGATGGCTTTCTTAAGATAATGCATCAGTACAAGCTGGTCTATTGGCAAAGGTTGTTCGTGTCGAATAGCAAGAGCTCGAACGAAAAACACTGCTACTTGGCCAAGAATGAGAGCTAGATACTATGCAACGCATCAGCAAACCACACACGGATATCGGTTGATACACTTACGTCTACGCCGTAACGAACGATCGACTCAGCGCCATGTGGTTCATCGTTGGCCTGGACAATTGAGACGGCTGATTCGCAGGCCTTTGCTAGGTAATTTGATTGGATATGGTTTTGCTGATCTGCATCGTCCGCATTCGCCGTTATGAGATTCAGGGAGAGCGAATTCAAGCACAGCCTAGCATGTTGTCCATAGATCGTAATAAATTTGGCATATTTGCCAGGCGCGATAGCGTCATAAGAACCTAGACAGATCTTGAGCGTCGGAAGTTGAGAAATCGTAGACTACGAAACTCACCACCCCATGTCCAGTGACGTTGCCACTCATCTAATCGTGGATTCAGGTCAGATAGGAGGGTCGAAATTTGAGTCCATGCAGCATTGGTAGGTTGAGAATGATTTTGGCAGGGCGCTGGCTGGAAGCGAGCGTTTCGCAAACCGGTGATAAAGTCACTTGTTATCTGTCGCCAACACTGGTAAGTACCCCTGCCGAAGAAGCTGAAAGGGTTTCAATAATGCAGATCTTACAGCTGAAAGTTCTACTAGACTGGTTACATAGGTCGCAGCTGTCGGGTCGACCTGGCTTGAAGACCCCAGCTTGCGTATGATAGCGAGATATTGCTGTGATCGCTCCTGGGTGAAGGGTATTGGATGAGGACGACCAAATCCGAGGCTGAGCGACATGTCGTGACTGTAAACAAATATCAGATTGGTCCAGAATAATAAGGCTAACGGTGAATTACTGATTGATCATCAACCAAGTGTGCCACTGGGGCAAGATATTGTTGACCTCGCGGATGTCGCTGTCATCGGGGTTGGCTGAGTTGTTGAAGCGTAGAATGGCTGGATGATTCCACAAGTCGGGTATTCCGATTCGATATGCCAAGCGAGTGCAGAGTCCTGTTACCATCCACTGGTCTGCCGATTGACCCTTTCCTCGAGGTATCCATGCAGAAAGGAGTAACGTAGCTTGCACGTCCGATAGTTGATGCTGTTTACGAAAAAGAACAAACCCCAGGTGAGCGCAGGCGAGCTCTGCAAGTGATTCGTGGGCACTGGTCGTAAGGGGTGGCAAATTCGACGTGGCCGGCTGTAGCTTACGATAGGCAGTGTAATAACGCGCCGCAATTGCAAGGATGCTAGAGAAGAGAAACGGTGACGAAGTTCGCGTATGATCAAAATGTCGGTCAAGATCCGCAGGGGACTCAAAGAGTGGGAACGATGGATGGCATTTCTGAAAAAATCTACAGCATCACACATGAGATGATCGTTGCAATTTTGCAAGAAAGGGGTTTCGCGGATAAGAGACTTACAAGGTGAAAAGCGCTCTGGCAGCTACTTCGCCCACGATGCCCTCTGAAACTGGCTCACTCTGTAAGTGAACCTGGGCTTTGTAGTGGGTCATACCGAGGGTGGAGTGAGCATCCACACCCCCATCTGGGCTGGTGTTTGCTGGCTCTTCATTCCACGCAGTTGGATGTGACATCAAGGCTGGGAAAGGCGCCGAATTGTGTTGCAAGGCGGCCCAACGGGACTCAAGTCTTTCTGACACTCTGGGGTTGGCTGAAGGGCTGCGCATAGGTCCGAGTGTCATCTCCTTTCTATGCGTTTGAGTGAGTGGACTACCACTGGACCTCGAAGAAAATGGCACGCCTGGAACAGCAATGGTCTGCTGGTCAGACAAAGGCGGGCTTCTCACGCAAGCGCCGTTAACTGGTAATTGCTCCGCTGAGTACACATTGTTGCGAGCAGCAGTCAAATGGGCTGGCGAGGCGGGCAGTTGTTGGTCTTGAGCGGGGGGCTGCGAGGGCAAACCAGCAGAGGGCTGGACAAAGCTGTCTGTTGACCGTGGCTGGGTTAGATGACTCAACCCGGCTACCAGATCCGTGACAGTCTTCTCGAGCTGAGCGAGTCGTTGATTTGTGACGGAGATGCTTTGCTGAGACTCCCCTCGATCACCAAAGTCGCACTCAGACTTGGCTCGCTGGCAGGCGCTGCAGGGGTGTCCACCCATGCAGCGGAGCTTCTTGGACCGACATCGCTCACAAGCTAGTGTGGTGCGCTGCGTTCGTTGCTTTTGGACAGGCCCTTCTTCGCCATCTTGGATTGAGTTGCGGCGTTTGCGAGACTGGTTGGAGTTGGAACCGCCAGGTCCGTCTGGAGGCGGGCTGCGCGACATGAAGTCTTGGGAATAGATCGAATGATGCGAGAAATGGCGGAAAGGGTTGCAGAAGGCAAAATTCCGGAAGAATTAGCAGATTTGAGAGAATATGGTCTATAAATCTCTGTTCCACCTCCACTCTTTCCCCAGAGTCTCCATTGTGATGATGATGGAGATGAGATGTTGGATAAAGTTTAGCTTACCCCATCGAAAAACCCTGTTCTCACCGGAGCATGTCACATGAGCAATGGAGCCAATAAACTGAGACGCTAAAGCAGCTTGTTTAATTGCAGTAACAAACTACTGAAAATGGAATTATTGAACGCGCAGCAAGTGACGACTATGCATTGTGCTCCAACATATTCCACTGCCAGAATTATTCTGTAGTATGGCTTATATTTTACCCTGAATGACTAAATTCTTCCATCTTTTCAGAAGCTGTGGCAAATTGCAAGGTTTCGCGATCCCTCCACCAACACAAGTGGCAATTTCTTTTTGGCCTAAGAAATGACCATAATGATAACAAGATCGAAAGAAAACCCGCGATCACTCGACAAGAACAACTGGACTATTCGTTATCTCGCCTTTCAATCGCAGACTCGGAGATTTCTTTCTCATTCCGGGCCGAAACATCACCATTCTCGACATGGCCGGTCTTAGACAGTGGGCGACCCTTTCTGTCAAAGTCAAAAACTCTGGAAGCATCTTCGGCCGATAGACGCTTGGTCTCAGGAAACATAAAGAAGATGAAACAAAAGTAGAAGGCCAAGATAGCAATGTACACAGCATAGCTGACAAAATACGGTAAGTAAATGGGCAAAAGCATCTCGGTATGTATCAGAACTTACTATCTCCATGCGATATTCTTGAGGGCAATTGGGTTGACGAATTGATTGAAGGCGTTGCCCAAGGTAGCAGTACTAGTAAAGAGAGCCATGCCTTTAGATCGGATAGAGAAGGGCAATATCTCAACAGTGTATGAGATTGGAAGAGGAGTGAATGCCATATCGTAGAACCCGAAATAACTGGCCAGAAGTAATTAATATCGAGTCTCCAGCTTCTCGGCTCTGACCAAACTTACATGAATAGAAAAGGGATAACAGCGATACCAATTGGACGATCTTTGGTATTGGCGAATCCCGCAGACAACCCCATGACCACGACATACGAGCACAGCATGCCGACGGTCGAGGTCAGGAACAAAGGCCTACGACCGGCCTTATCACAGTTTACAGCAGCAATGGCGGCGAGTATCAAATTCCACAGCGCTGTTAATGAGTTAGCAACAATCCAAAAAGCATTTCATGCGAGCACGATTTTGCAACCGGGCAAAACTCACCAAGTCCCACGTTGATCAAGGTGATCTGAACAGGAGAGTTGATGCCAACAGACTTGAGGATAGGCGCAAGATAACTAAAAAGTCAGTTTAACTATAATTACGGTGATGGCGTCAAGTGTCCACATACTAGGTGATGATACCATTGCCCATCCAATTAAGCGAGCATGCCAATGCCACAAGTGCCGCCAATCGTCTTCTGTTGCCGGGCGTTCGTAGAAAGTCCAACAAACTTGCTTTTTGCTGGACTTCTTCTTTTTGTATAGCAGTTCTCATCTGTTCCATCTCAAATTTCACAAGGGCGTCATTCTCGTCACCGTTGGCATGCAACATAGCGAGGATCATTTGAGCTTCTTGGTCTCGGTTGTTCTTAATAAGCCACTAGAGAGCACTGTAAGCTTTGTGGCGATCTTCCCAATAGCCAGGGTGAACTTACACGTGGAGATTCGGGACAAAATATCGTGACAATTATAACAGCAACAGGACCAAGTACCTGCAACAAAGAAGGAAATCTCCATCCCCAATTGCCAGGGACATAGAGACCAACAACTATCCATAATTGTCAGTAGCGTACGATGAACAAGCGATTCCGAAGGCTCACATGTCATCAAAGCTGAGAAGAAGATTCCGAAATAGGCAAATGTCTGATAGCAGGAGCCCAGGATAGGTCGAAGGCGAGGATGACTGATTTCCTGAATGAGTACTGGAGTGGCAACCTTGACAACACCAACTCCTGCCCCCATTATCGCACGCCCTAAGAGTTCTAGTGTTAGCTACAAACAGACACAATCGAGAAAGAAACAGAAGTATCTTACCAGCACACCACATGCCGATGGACACAGTGAAAGTGTTGATCAGAGCACCTGCGACAAGGATAATGTTGGCGATAATGATGCACCATCGACGGCCGAGCTTGGTAGAGAGATAATCGCCAACAAACGATGTGAAAATAGAAGGAAGAAAGAAAGAAGCGGCGTAGATTCCCAACAGAGCACCAGTAGGATGGTTAAAGTAACTGAATATGAAACATTAGAAGACCAAGATCGAAAAAAAGGTGACTGGAAGTAAGCATACTTCTGCCATGAAGGCATCGCCTGGAATCCCGCAAGAAGTCCTGCTTGGTCTTGAACTCATTAGTGATTATCCTTTAAGCCCGAGGCTTGAAATTTACATACATCCCTATAAACAATTAGTACCCTCCTGAACTATGTGCATACAAGAAAATGTGGACTCACATTGGTAGCAATTACAAGGCAGAGTCCAAGGCCCAGGGCCACATTGCGGCGTAAACCGGCATCCTTGTACCAGTTGGGGTTGGTATTGTCTGGCGATGGGAAGTCAGTAAACAGTAGGTACTGGCTGTTTCTGTCACCTGTGAAAAGACTAACTTGGCAATTCGTGCCATTTCACGTTTGAAGCCATTTTGATATCAGTTTGGTGAGTGACCTCAGTCTTGAAGAGGATCTAAAGTGTTGCTGTACAAGAGCTTCTTGAACTACTCTACTGGGTCCTCTCTCGAGGTTTTATTGAAACCTGATACCCTCTGATTGTTTATTATCGAGCCCAGGGTGATTGTGATGACGGGAAGGATCTGGATGTCGGGGAATTGCCGAGCAGCCACAACAAGTTTATGGTGCTGTGGAGACGTATGGCTCGGAACATCCGAGAGCGCTGGATTTTAGTGTCGCGCCACAAATCAGCTCGGGGAACACCCAGAGTCACCTTTCCGATCTTAACTACGATGGTCGGTACTAAGTAAGCTATCATACGCACTATGAAGCGACAGGAAATAACGCATTTAGCGAGGTCAGGAGACGCTATCGCTTCTTTCACTACTGCAGCACCCGCAAAAACCGCCATCTTATCTCGGAACTCGAACTTGTTGTCGAGAAAGGAATCCACATGTTAGACCGTGTATTAACTGGGTGGATAGACATAAGCGCAATGGCAAGTTTGATTTGAGTCTTGGCTAACTCCCTGTTCTCGGGTGGTTTCATTTCATTAGAGGACGCTAAGGTCAAAACATGCATCTGGTTGGGATCCAGATTGTGTTCCCTCTGACGCACTCTCCTAATGGTGGCAATATCACAAAACTCAATATGATGTTGTGATATATGGGATGCAAAAATGTCTTCTTTAGATGTGTGATGTTGATGTGTCTCTGAGATATTGACCAAGGCAGAACTTATATACATATACAAACGCAACCGAAACGCAATCTCTCGTCTTGATAGTGTTTGTCAAAGAGACAACTGGCCCACGAATTCTTCAATCAAGCGACCAAATACTCCCGGTGCCTCAACCTGGGGAAAGTGATTCACATCCTCTAATACCGCAAACTTGGTGTTATGTGGTAATGCCTCTGCCATAAGCTTGACAGTGGCTTCAGGTGGACTAACCACATCACGGCTACCCTGCACGACGAGAGTAGGAACCTTGATCTTGGAGTATCTATCGCCCATATCGTACTCTAGAAGCATCTTGGCATTGTTACGGCGAGCGTGAGCAGGCCACTTAGCGGCCTCGAGAGCAGTGTTGTAAGGTAGGCCAAAGTTAACGTAGAAGCCAACACACGTGGAGGGCGATTCCGACATCCCAGCAAGTACTTCAGTAGTAATGCCTAGGTTGGAAGATGATTTGCCGTCGTAGTAGGTTCCGCCGTAGACAATACCAGCCACACGATTGGGATGCTCAAAGTAGTAGGCCGAGGCGATATTACCGCCCATCGAGTGTGCAACTAAGACAACAGGTTCCGAGATTTTCAGAGTGTCAAGAACAGCCGCAAGATCGGCCGCATGTCGAGGAATGCTGTACGATTCGAGCGATTCAGGCTTCGATGAGCGGCCGAAGCCTCGGTTGTCGTGCGCTATGAAACGAAATTTGTCGCCAAGTTGCGCGATAAGTGGCTCCCAAATATCGGTGATTCCAAAAAAGCCAGAAACAAAGACAATAATAGGGCCTTCAGTCCCGTGCGATTCGTACCAGATTTCAGAGCCATCATCTGTAGTTATGAACGCCATATCGAAGAGAAAGATGAGAGATCAACTATTAAGTGGTCAATTCACAGCTAGGTACCAGTGTTAGCAGACTAGAGAGTCATTTAAGTATATAGCGTTTGTTAATAACACGTTATGAAGCTGAGTAGTGATTAACGTTATGGAAATTCAATTCTCAATCTGCAGTCTCCACGACCAGGAGAGTTTCTAAGGTTTGTCAGCAAATCAGAACTAAACTAACCAAATTTGGACTCAAATCCCGAGTCAATCACACGACTAGGCCTTAACCAGATCAGTTATGGGATGAGTACCTGGTTATTAATGACAAACATTGTGATCCACACGCCTGGAAGGACGTGCAGTCAAGCACAGGTGTGCAGCTATCTATGCCAGCGGCGTTGACAAGAGTCGACAGTCCGGTCGGTATCGAGAGCTACCGCACAAGGTGCTAGGAATAATAAGGTTAGGAGGATAAGACCTGATTCATACATGAGCATATACCATAGGTTCTCGTCATATTCATCAGGACTAGGTCAGAGGCGTCAGAGCCTAGATTAGGGAACCTACTGGCATAGCAAATAACTTGCAAGGGAGAAATACAAGTCTGACTTTGATTATCACCTCTGCGCAGATAGACTCAGCCAAGATGCTATTAGTGAGCCACTCTCGGCCAGATTTGACAAAAGAACTAAACATGCTTATACTGCAACAGCTATTAAGGCGACACAGCCCATCTTGAGGAAAAGAAAACAATACCAAAACGGGGTGGATATTAAACATGATATATATATGGTCAAGGCATATCCTTATAAGATGGTTTGAAACGTGAATACTTTTAACTAGTCATAATGCATAAGTATAATAAATTAAGTTGCTATAGTACATCTAGCATGATCGTCCCTTATTACGATGTGTATGCTCACGAATCTATACGAGTAGGATTAAGAATGTCTTCAGCACTTATGTCAGTAAACTTTCGTGGATTCTAGAGTTATTTATAAGTAGCTTACCTTAATGCCCTCTTCCGACATCTATCTCAAGCATATCGCTGCTCGCCAGGAACATGAGTACCCGGCGCCCGGGCCGCATCCTCGGCAGTTCTTCCAGTTCCATAGTGCGAAGTCTCTCCTGGAAGAATGGTACCAGGTTCTCTTTCGAGACCCTCGTTAGGTCTGTCATGCGCCGCAGTGCGAGAAAGAGGCTCCGTGTGTGAAGTGACAGTCTCGTGGGGAACTCTCTCGCTTTCTCTGGGGCCAACGTGTGCAGGTGGGTTTACGCCTTTGTTCTCCCACTCTCGACGGGCAAGCATCTCATCTGCGCCCTTCATATCACGCTTTCCCTTCTCTGCAATACCCCTGTTGTCTGCTTGGGTCTTGAGGGTGGATGGGTCGTTGGGGTTGGTGTCGAAAGCCTTGTCTGTGGCGTCGAGGACTTCACCTCGGAGGGCGTCACCAGCTCCACGGATGCCCTTGAGGCCGGACTTTACATCGTCGACGAGTTTAGACATTTTGATGATGTTTGTTTGTAATAGATTGTCTGATGGTATTTGTTTGTAGTTGCTGCAGGCTTGGCTCGGAATATTTGGTCTTATATCCCTGCTGGTAATGGATCGGCAGCTTGACAGCCACGCGATCTTGGAATGACGTAACTAAGATCATGACGTAGCACTAGCTCACTTGGAAGTAAACTTGATGTCACAAATCTACAGTAAATTCATGGTTTGATAAGAAGTACCAATTATTTGCGTTATTTCCCACTAATTCCAAGGTATCTGGATGTAGTTTCCTTGCCGGTAGCCGGCGCCACAAACTTGTTTCATTTTGGTCGGCAGCGTCGGGTCAGAAGGAATCTGACGCGTTTCGACTTGGAGTCGCGATTCTAGATTTCTGGCGCGTCGCAAGAGCATAGATCATCAGGCCAACAAGTTATAGTGCAGTAAACCGTGACGGAATGAGGCACAAGGCGAATTGATCTTCTCTAGAGCTGCATTGAAGCATATGATGCATGTCAAATTTACGACCGCATTTGCAACTCCTCGACGCGCCCACTATCATATGACGGCATGAACGTAGCGGTGCGAGATCGAGGCCTAGAAATGAAGAACGAAGTAATATCAATCTAGGTCGAATGCTTAGGAGAGACATTTTGCACATATTTTTCTCGAGACTCGTACCTCTTCTATAGCCTACCCAGCTTTAGCATGGCTCGGCTATTGAGTCCAGACAACAAAAATCCAATACGCGAAAAAAATGAAACATAGCTTACTTACCTTATTGATAGAATTTTTGGTGTACAGGGGTGCTTGCTTGTCTTGGCAACGGTTGGGAGTACAGCTGAAACCGAGAAGTTGTTGGACAACAGTTTCAGGACGGCAGCATCTGTTTCAATATAGCGACCTATAAAACTGCATGTAAATTCTAATATTTATTTAAAGCGCAGCATTCTAACCACCTGATATCTCTGATTATCCTCACAGTATTCTCAGCGGTTCAATCCTTTCTTTGTCTATCACTAAGTTCATACCACTTCTTATCCTTGAGCCGGCCTCATCTCAGCATTCACAATGAAGTTTTTCTCTTTCACCTTGCTTTCCCTCTTCTCAATTGCCCTGGCCGCGCCAGCGCCCCAAAATGGATTCGTCAAAGGGCCTGGTGGACGCTTGGTACTCGACGGAGCTGGATGCACCGAAGTCCAGGGCAGAAGTGTATGTGACGACGGATTGGGGAACACTTTGTAAGTCTACTCCGGTGGTGAGTTTACATATAAACTGACTAATTATGTGTAGCTTTGAGGATGATCCTTTCTCATCATAGTAAACAGATGCCGAAAGTCGAAGCATTATCTCAGGAAATAGGCTCGCTCAGGGAACAATCTTGTTTGCGAGACACACAGCACGACAAGCGAGCAGACTCAATGTCGAGATACCCTCATACATAGTTAAACTCCGCAGGCGGGAGTAATTGCATACCCCGACTCGCAGCATGGTACGCCGGCCGTATAGAAAAAGCAACGTTAATATAATTGATCTGTCACTATTACTTCGTGACTCCAACAGAAATATGGAGTATCGTTAGGCAATATCCACCATTCAATCAGAATTTTAGGCTAAGGCCTACCTAAGTGGCAAAGGGCACGAATGAGGCCATCCCGCCAGCCCAAGGCCGCGTCACAGCCAAGTAAGATTCTCAGAGTGGGACATGGATCAAGCCTGTAGTAATACCGCAAAGCTAGCAATTGTGCCCCCAATCGACAGGTTCCGAAGCGCCAGAACCCAGGATCCTCCATCTGCAAGACATGTTGTCAGCCATGGAATCCATCAATGATTGGACCAGAGATTGGGCATAGCACGACAACCACGTAGTTGTGCATGTTACATCTGCATATCGGGTTCTGGTCGCCTTACTTTTTTGTTAATGTCCAAATCAATTAGAATAAAAACCCTTGGCTCCTCCGACAGATTTGAAGGCAGTAAGAACGGCAATTGATTTCTTTAGCGAGCGACCATGGCATCACAAAATGTCGGCGAGGATCTGTTTTCCGCCTTGGAGACCCTCTCAAGGCTAATTGCGCCTCACATCAAGAGTAGATCACCTCTGACACATGTTTTCTTCTTTCTATTTCTCAAGCTGACATTACCGTAGGCATCATTCTAGTAGCACTTGTGCTCAATCAGCTCCCAGTTTTCCCAGACTTATACACCTTGATTCTGTCGCAGATAACCAGTCCACTTATTCTGATTGCCATTGTATATTTTAGTGGTATCTGGAGATTGCCGAACGGTGAAGACAACAAAGACAACGCTTCGTGGGCGTCACTATTGGGGCCATTCTTTGCTCTCCAAACGGTTTCAAACCGTGTCGGGACTTACTTCAAAGGTAAGACTGATGATCCTCAGGGAACTTGTACAAGGCTCAGGCTAACGTTTTCGATGATCTAGTCGGTTCATTGGTCTCCTTGGCTTACTACCTGTCCCTCTATTACAGCCTTCCTTTACCTTTTCAGCCATGGGCGCAGTACTCTTTTATCGCAATTGCTGCCATCATCTCAACCGTCGCATACTTCTTTGCACCCGTCAGCAAGATTTACGGACCTCTTCGCTTCTGTTATCTCGAACATGCCCAGACATACTGGCTCGTCCTCAAGTGGTGGTCATTGACAGCCATCTTACCCTTCTTCTCACCCACACTTCTCCCAATTTTCGGGTTTGGCCTTGTCAGTATATCTGTCGGTACTTGGGTTCATATCTACTTTGTCTACCGCGAAAAAGTCCGTACTATCACAGAGAGTGTTGCTGAGTCCGTGGCACGAGCAAAATCTGCTGCCGAGGCGGCCCGTGACTATGGTATTACTGCAAGACGATATGAAGAGCAGATGGTCAATGCTGCAGCTGCGGCACGACGTGATGCGGTTCTAGCAAACACAGTCCGGATCACAGACTTTTTCGACTGCGCAGCTCGCGCTTGGTCTGCTCTGGGAGAAGCCACTGCTCCAGCGGAAGATGCTATCATCAAGGCACGACGAGTCATCGATGCAGCAATCGCTTGTGAGGAAGCCGAGAAACCCGACGATAAGAAAAAGGCAGACAACGAACGTCTTGCACGCTATCTTAGGCAGTCAGCTGAGAGCGCTCATGATAGAGCAAGGGAGACTATCGCTCTCCTCCGAGCTGCTCAAGCTTCCGTCAGAGCATCCGAGAACGCAACGAGACAAGACGCAGTCGCGCGACGTAACGCCGAGTATACGGCTGAAAATGCTTCAAACGCTGCCAAGGCCGTGAGTGAGACTGTAGCAGGACTTCAAGGCCCAGAGCGTGAAGCGGCATGGGCTAGCGGTGCTGCATCGAGGCGGGCCGCGGAGGCTATAACCATGGCTACGAATGGAGAGATGGCGGAGGCTCAGAAGAGTGTTGAGGCTGCTCAAGCTGCTTCTATGGCCGCCGAAGAATCGGCGAAGACAGTTCAGGAGGGCTTGGATGCTGTTCAGAAAGGTTTGCAGGGGTGGCTGCAGAGTAATCGCAAGGGCATGTAGTTTGGCTTGAGTCAGCTATGTGGTGTGGCCTAACTTCAAAGACTTTAAGAGGGACTTTTTTCTATACTATGAATTGGTGAAGAGAAGGATTTACCTTATTTTCATCAGAAGATAGTGCTGGATCATAGATCCTTCATCCATACCTCGTAGCGTTGTGGAAGTTCATATTCAATGTAATCAATTCCTGTTCATCAAACTTGCTCGTGATGTTCCCTCAAAATGCCCACTGTTTAGTCATAATACTTAGCCTTGACACCCTTAATGATCTCTTCCTCAGCTGTCTCACTTCTTGGCGTCTTTCCTCTATTAACACCTGCCTTGACTCTCGCCTTGACCCACTCCCCAGCAGTGATACCTTCTGCTAGCTGAGCATCTTCATCTGGTTTATACCCCAACCTCTTCAGCACATCACTCTCTACCGGCTTCAACTCAAGGTCATTTTCAGGTCTGACAAAGTACAAGACACCTAGTCTTGCGATACCCGTTTGGTCAGGCGGTGGCGCCACAACTCGATGCACCGAGCTCTTCAAGAAGCCATTAGTAAGGAACTGAAGAGCGTCTGCCACGTTGACTGTGATACTCCCGTCGTATGGCTTAACCCACTTCCACTCGCCCTTTGGTCCGCGGACTTGTAGTGCTGCAACAGGTTGACGGAAGAGTAAGGTGAGGCTACCAAAATCGGTGTGTCCCTTTACCCAGACGTTGTCGAGTTTGGCGTTTGTAGCGGCATCGCGAGGATGATACTTCATGTATCGCAGGTGGCAGTCTGAAACAGCCTCGTCATAGCGGTGCGACTTGGTGAAGTGGTCTTCGGGAAGTTCTAGAATAATTGCAAAGAGAGTAAGAAGTTTGAGGACGATGTCGGAGTGAATGTGTTTTGCAAAGTGCTCAATTTCGGGTCTGTTGTCGTTGATGACAGAAGGGTGAGGACGCTCGAGGGCGGGAATGAACTTGGGAATATTGTAAATCTCCGTGTTGTCAAATATTCCTGGCCTGATCTCCTGCGTAAACCAACATTAGCCAAGTTCCTCGATGCGCTGCGAAGAGTGTTGTGTAGCTTACACGCAGACCTAGTGGCTTATATCCATTGTAGCCGCCATTTTCCAAGTCAGCGCGGTATTTGATCTTTTCTTCCGTCGGAAGCTCGAAGAGAGATTTCCCAATGGCGAATTGATGATCAACTTGTTCTTGACTCAATCCGAAGTTGATTATATAGAAGAAACCGATGTTCTGGATGGCATCGAACAGTTGCTTGGCCAATGCCTCTTTACCACCTGGTTGATCGAATTTGGATAGATCTAGGGTCACAAGGTCGGCCCAGTCAACTATCCAACGTATTAGATTATAGTATAGACTGCCGTCGTGGGGTCTAACTTGCGTTCAAATTTAGTTTCGTCAACCTGCTTATAAGCGGGCAGGACGGTGTGCTCGTTCGAAACAATGGGCGTCTGAACAGCTGCTGCCATTATGCCAGAGAATCTTTTTCAACGTAAATATTATTGGGGATCAGTGTAGTGGGACACTAATGAACGAGTAATTCAACAGTGCTCTTGGACAATTGTCACATCAGTATTGAGTATGCTCAGTACGTGGTCATAAATACGATATAGTCCAAGATCAAGAAACCATCCGTGCCCCGCTTTCATAAATCGATAGATTTGATTAGAGATCGTCGTCATTCGCTTGATTCTTATCCTCCGCGCTCGTTCTGCGGAGGGTTTCGTCAATTCGCCCCGCAATGGCGTGAGCTTCGTCTAGCATAATTCGACTGAAGATCCATAATTTACCACTAGCATCGTCATGTAAGTCCGTTATATTTCCCCTATACCGTCTTGGCGTCGATTCATCTTCAACGCGGAGAGATAAAGTCGGGGACTGGCCGACCTTATGGCCAATCAATCTTTTTGGGTCTGTAGTGTCAGCACTTGTGAATCGTGTTGCCCCCACGTCGAATGATAGAGTTGTTTTGCTAGGACACATCGCTCGGTGGGGAGAGAAGCTTTGGTCAACGACGTGATTACGGGGGAGAATGTCAGAATTATCTAGAGAAAACTATCCGATATCGTTAAGGCACATCTTGGCCCAGGGATAGGTCGCTATAGTAAAACTTAAGACCTGCATGTTTTCGTTCCGTTGTGACACATTTGATGACTGCCGATCTTTGTTCTTTGCCAAGTTGTAGTATCTGCTATCGCATCCGGCAAAATGGCAGACCCAGATAAAGCAGCGTCGTCAAGCAACGCCGAACCGATCTCCTCTGTCATCGACCACAGCAGCGACACCGACCACGTGCGCAAACAACCAGCTGCAAAGGATGATTTCGTTTTCGCGCGCCGAGGCGAACAGATCAACGATGATTCTCTCACAGGAGCAGCTGAAGGCTTCGATGCCGACCGCATGAGGGATCGATCTCTTCTAACGGCCGACGAGGAGAAAGCTCTCATGCGACGTGTCGATTGGCGCATCATGACTGTCTGCTCGTTCTTGTTTCTTATCAAAAATCTTGACTCGGACAATATTTCCAACGCTCGAATCATGAATCGCGATACACCACGAAATATCATGACGGAACTCGGCATGACGTCCGATGAGTACAGTTTGTTGACTGTGCTGTACTACGTATGCTTTCCCTGAATTTTATTCTGAGTAAGCCCATAGCTAATAACAAGCAAGGTTCCGTATATCGTTCTCGAGGCGCCTTCAAATCTCTTGCTGAAAAAGTTCTCTCCGAGCACTTGGCAGTCACGGATTATGGTCTCGTGGGGTATTATGCTACTTCTCCATGTTCCCGTCAGCAATAAAGAAGGCATCTACACAACTCGATTTCTTCTCGGATTGGTGAGTCTTCAACACGTCTGGGAGTCATAATGATGTTAATAATTGGTGACTAGTTCGAAGCTGGCATGTTTCCAGGAGTTATCCTACAAATGACATATTGGTACCGACCAGATGAGATGTCTATCCGTCTCCTCTACTTCTGTAAGTATTCTCCCGCAATTACCCAGCTCCCTTGGAGTAATACTAATACTCCCAGATTGCTTGGGTAATCTGTCGGGTGTCTTTAGCGGTCTTTTAGCGTTTGGATTTGACACCGTCTCTGGAAAAGCTGGTCTTTCTGGCTGGCAATGGCTTTTTCTGTTCGAAGGCCTCGTAACTTTCGTCTTTGGTGTTGCCGTCAAGTTTATCCTCCCTGACTGTAAGTCTTGATCCTGCAGCACGACAGCGACATTGGCTAACAAACTTCGTAGTTCCCCCAACTGCAAAGTGGCTCACAGAAAAAGAGAAGGCATTCATCCAGGCCCGTCTTCCAGCCAACGCTCCCCGTGCGGCAGAGCAGAACTTTAACATTCGTGAAATCATCGACACACTCAAGGATAAGCGTCTTTGGCTGTTCACTCTTATCTGGGCTACCTTCACCGTCGGTACTTCGGGTGTTCGCTTCTATCAGCCGACTGTCATTGCCAACCTGGGATTCACAACTATCGCACAAGCCCAACTGCTCAACCTGCCTATCTCTCTTCTTTCCATCGCTGTCATCGGCATTACGGGCTTCTTCGCAGATAACGGCAAACTACCACGGCCGTTATACCCATTAACCGTGTTCGTTATCATCTTGGCATGCTATGGCGTCCTCGTCGCATATCCCTCAAACGGTGCCGTGTACGCCGCGACATTGATCGGCAATGCTTTCACATCCGCCTTCTTCCCGCTCATGTGGCCATGGCGCGTGCAAACAACAAGTCGGGCGACCGGATCAGCTTTCAGTATTGGGTTTGTCAACAGCTATGGTCAGATCGGTGGTGCAATTGGACCTCAGATCTTCCGATCCAAGTATGCACCCAGGTACAAAGAGAGCTTTGCAAGCGCGATGGCTCTCGTTGGAGCTTGCTTACTGATCACACTCTTCACATGGTGGGTTACTAGAAGGACCGAATCGGATACACGACGGCTGAAAAGGGCGAGAGTCGAGGCGGAGAGGAAAGGATTGGCTGTTGTGGATGATGTGGTTGATCGTGATCTGCAGAGGAAACCAAGCACTTCTTCGAGGAGCAGTGTGTGAAGGGCAGAATAAAGATATCTAGGTGTGTGACTCACTTACAAGACTTGAATTAGATATCCGCAGGGGATTCTGAATAATGCGATAGAGCAATGTTCGTCTTTATAGAGACTGGTATTTTACTATGTATGAATGATGTCAAGGTCATGCTCTCTCTCCCCCCTTTTCACCTTCCAGGCTGCACTATGACTAAGTCGGACGAGCTCCATCACGAATTCGCTGATCTCTTGGATATATCCTATCTCCTCTTTCGAGAGCCTCTCCGCTGGTATCTTACGCGTGATGAGGCTTATCGACGACAAGATATGCAAGTCGCTGTCCGCTGTATGACCGAGAGGGTGTATAAGAATGTTCATAAAGAGCGGCATGGCAGCCATCGGCGCATAGTGAGACACGATCCATACTGAATCTTCTTTCCAAAAGTCGACAACAGTCTCCAAAATACGGAAGATGGAACGGCTAGCCTCTATTGATAGATCGGCGCTTGAATGCACAACGCTGTGTAAGTCGTCAGGCAGGTTCTCTTCCAAATCACCACACTTTCGGACTAATGTGTGGATATTGATTATGGTGAAAAGATAGTCGAGTTGCAGGTTGATGAGATACGTGCGACTCTCTAAGCTCATGACTGAAGGCAATACGAAGGACGATCCTGACAATATAGACAATCTGGGACGATAGCGTGGCTCAATTGATAGTCGCCACTCCTCAAGCTCGTCGTCAAGTTGTCGAACGTGCGCAAGGAGTTCACTCTCCGTGTATTTAAAAGCTCGCGGCGAGCAAAGCATTCGACTTGCGTTCTCTTTAATCTTTGCGAGGTTTGTGTCTCGCGACTGGTTGGACCAAACCGTCTGGTTGTTAAATTCTTCGGATTCACTCATGTCGCAGTGATCCGAAGTAAGAAGCGGCGGTCTGTCAGTACGCAGAGAGATATCTTTGTCGAAGCAGTAGCATATCCAGAACAATCTTCGGATATGTAGTCTCGTTTGGTCGTCGAATGTGGGAATATGTTGCGGAAGGATAGCCGGCCGTGGTAGAGGGAAATGGCCGCCAAGGTCACATACCATGCGGCATGCGCTTGTGAAAGTGACGGTAGCCTCTCTGCACTGTCCTGTCATTTTCTGGCATGCCCACTGATTAGATGTAAGCCGTGAGCCTCAAACAAAAATGAAAGAATTGGTGGTTTTCTTACCAGAAGAAGGGTGCCCTCCAAGCTGTCCAAGCTTGTGTTCCCATTGACAACGGTCAATAGGCGGGTAGCCTCTTGGATGCAATCATTTGGTTCGACGATAAGACCAAGTTGCTGGGTGTCTGTCGTGCGCAGAATGAGGGCAAACATGGCCCAGAGACAGGCCTCAGCTGATGTTCGGCATCCCAGATCAGCGACTCCATCATCGTATGCTCTGGCAATTGTCCCTTCGATGAGGCTCCTTTCCAAGATAGGAAAGAGTATGGAAGTCTTAGATTTGAAGAAAACCTCGACCAGGTGCCTACAGATAACCTTGGAGGGCAGTACTCTTGGTTGTTCGGGAAATGAAGCAGGACCAAGACGTGGCGTAGTTCCGAATGGATTGGAGAATATGTCAAAGTTCTCCATAAACACACGCTCGCCTGCACCCCTCGAGATCCACTGCCGCCCACGCTCAGACAAGATTCCTATACCTTTGAAATACCAGTTGTTGCCAATCTGGCATCGGGATAATTTGTAGGGAGGTCTAGGCGGAGTCGTTTGGGCCAGTATGGTATTCGAAGCAAGGTCGGAAGGGCTTATGGCGGGCGGCTGGGTAGGAACCGTAGCGACCGGAGATGCTGTAAGACGAATGCTCGATGGTTCAGGGAATGGTCTCTCGGGAAATGGCCTCGAAGACCAAGGCGAGGCGCCTCCGACGGGCATGTTCGCACATAGTGCAGACTGGAGGGCTTCTTCGAGCGTTTCTACGCGTCGAGATAGTTCTTGGACAACATCGGATGTGGTTCTAAAGTCTTATGTTAGACACCTAAATTGGTCTCCTTTGGAAAAGAGCACAGTATTCGGGACATAACTCACCTCTTGTTTGGGTCTTTTTGAATGACTCTGTCAAAGGTGCAGGCCAAGCCCTGGCTATCGCACCAGTCGCAGGGGTCGCCCTGGGTTTTGATGATGCATTGGATCTAACAGGCGAGTGTTATCGAGATGATATCTACCAGGGTCATTTGGGCAAAAAAGAAAAAGCAAAAAAAAAATGAAATGAAATGAAAAAGTCGTATTACCTTTCGCTTGTAGCACACGTCGCAGGCTCGCCGGGGAGGCATTGCTCTGTATGAAAAAGTTGATGTAATCGGAAAGACGGAAAGCAAAGGTTGGGGAAATTTTACAAGCTTGGCCTTGAGACGTCGGAGGCACGGAAGTCCGATGGCTCACCGTATCGGTGCATAATGTCCGAGGAGGGCACACTAACTTGGTGCCAAAGCATGGACGTGGAGTAGTGGACCACCCTGCAAGGTGGGTTCAGTCACTGAATTGATTGATTAGATTCTTGTCAAGGATGCAACGAATATCATCAGTTAGCATCCAATGACTGATACGGCTAAAAGACCATCGTGGCACCCATCTCACGTTATCAACAGTGTAAGTAGCACAGTATTCGTCACCCTCTTCTTCTCGTTCAGGCGTGGCAATCATCGTTTATTGTCATTCTCCAAGGCTGTCACGTAAGAATCATCGACGAATTCGAACCTGCATTTCTGATGTATTTCCAAGGAATGGTAGAAGCTCCCGAAGTCGGTGATTGCGTCTCTTATGTAGGTCATTTCTGGGGCGTTTTGAGAGAAAGCTCACATATCTGGTGCTCCTCGCTGACATTCAACGCAGGATATAGAGGCTGTCAAGGGCAACACCAACAACGACAACGACAAGCAGATCGCTGAATACAAGGAGGTGTTTCATCTTTTCGTGAGTATCAATTATCGCGAACCGGTCTCTTAAACATATGCTAATAAAACCTGCTATAGGACCAAGATGGCGACGGTGAGTTCAGACTCACCATGCCAGAATGCGTGCTGACAATCGACAATAGGGCAGATTACTATCAACGAGCTAGGCGTCGTTATGCGATCGCTTGGCCAGAATCCGTCTGACGCCGAGTTGCATGACATGATCAACGAGATTGATGCAGACAGAAGCGGCGCAATAGAAATTGCTGGTATGTCATAATGCAGGATTGTTATTTCGCTGAGGAATAAGTCCATTAACATGTCTTGCATTACCCAGAGTTCCTAGCCATGATGTCACATGAAACACCTGAAACGGAATATGAGAGAGAACTTCTGGAAGCGTTCATGATATTTGACCGTGATGAGGACGGATTCATCTCTGCTGAAGAGCTGCGGCGAGCCATGGCGACTATTGGCGAGAATATCACAGACGATGAACTTGGCGCGATACTCCGCGAGGTCGATGTTGATCTTGATGGCCGCATTAGTTGTAAGGCTGAGGGTCGAGAATGTATAAAAGGCTTTGCTAACAATCAATTACAGATGAAGAGTTTGTTGAGCTCATAACATAGGAATCAAATCATCTTGATGGGATAGGTTGCTATTAGGTGGCGGAAGTACAGGGTGGGCAAGTCCACCATGGGTATCAAGCATGATGCTGGGTTGTATAAAAGAAAGCATGATTTTTTTATTTTACTTTTTTACCTAATTATTTAAATATATATTGACTGGCTCCATTCGTTGAAACATTGAACAAGGTAGATTTTATATGACCATTGATGATTTATGATATGGCAGAGAACTCGTCTCTCCCCGGGAATGGGTCACGAGTCCGCGTCTTTAGTGGGATACGTATTTCCAGGCCACACCAAAAAATTCTGCGTACAGTAAGTCACCATTAGGATGGGGGATGCAAAGAAAAAAACGGGGGACTCTGTTCCGCCCTCCCCGGTCTCGCTTTTAGGTTCTCATGGGAGCTTATTTTTTCTTTTCTCCTCATCTCGATTTTTATCTTCCCCTCTCGCTTTGAGGTAGATTTACGCTGACCAATTCCCGTTTTTATTCCTGAACCCCAGTTTTTAAAATTTTAAACGAGGTGGACGGGGAGATCTATAGATTACAGATAATATAAATACCTAAATGCTTGTTACTTCGGCTCAATCAACGGCGTCACATCATTACAAAAGGGCAGTGCATGCAAGACAAACAAGATGTGGTCCAAGCTCTTCATTTCCGTCTCCGATTACACATATGAAATCTATCATCTCATTGGGCGGGGTTAGAGACACGTTGTCCATGGCCCGTGCCAGCGTCGCTGATCTTCCCTTGTTCAAGCAGACGGGCTTCCGCTCTCCGCTGATGTAAGCATATCTGCTCCAGTCTTGTTGGTCCTAAACCAAGTGTGGCGCTTATCAGATCCCTTTAGGTACAACGATTGGTTTGGGGAGAGGAGTCTTTGTTCCCCCCTTTGTTGATCCTGACAACAACTCCCCTGCTGAGACTTAAACTAAGCTTTCAGACTTGGTTAAGCGTAACAAGATGCATCTTTACCCCGACCTTCCACAGCCGAGACAAGCAGATTCATATATATATATCGTAGAGCGACCCACGTATTGACCAAGATGCGTCACCCACCGTAGCTCACTGGTTCTTGAGCTTACGTCTTTCACAACTATATATTTTGATCAGGACCTCAGCTCAGGTCTGAGGGCCTAACTCAAGCCTTGACAACATGTCAAACAATCTACTTGACCCCAAGGCACTGGTGGACCCGCGCCAGCGGTCGACGAGCAATGCAGGCACTGTCTCCTCCTCCGGCCTTTCCACTGGCGGGACAACTGTGGTGCCCAGCAGCTACCAATCAGATATACCACAGTATTTTGAGCCGGACCAACCTAAGGGTGTCGAACTTGGTGACCCCAACAGCCCATTCCCTTACAGTCCTGATCAGCTCAACGAATTACTCGACCCCAAATCACTCGATGTCCTCAAGTCTCTCGGTGGCCTCCAGGGCCTCGCTCGCAGTCTTCGTGTGGACCTAAAAGCTGGTCTCAGCGTGGATGAGCTCGAGACACAAAGTTCCTCGCACGCTCCACCCAACGAAAGGGTTCGCGTGTATGGGCGCAACCAACTTCCGGCGAAAAAGCCCAAGTCAATCTGGAGGCTGGCCTGGATCACTTTCCAGGAAGCAGTTCTGATCATGTTGACGGTGGCTGGTGTTATTTCCCTTGCGCTCGGTCTTTACGAGACTTTTGGTGTAGCACACAAGCCTGGTGACCCTACACCCGTTGATTGGGTCGAAGGTGTTGCTATCCTTTCTGCTGTTGTCATCGTTGTAGTAGTCGCATCGCACAACGATTGGCAAAAAGAAAAGGCTTTCGTCAAACTCAACACGAAGAAGGATGACAGAGAAGTCAAGGTTCTTCGATCCGGCAAGTCTATGCTCGTCAACGTCGCCGAAGTGGTCGTCGGAGATGTTCTTTACCTTGAACCGGGTGACTTGATTCCTGTTGATGGTGTCTTCATCGATGGACACAACGTCAAATGCGATGAGTCAACCGTGACAGGCGAGTCAGACGCGCTGAAGAAGACACCCGGCGAAAAGGTTTTTGCGCCAGATTGGAAAAGCTCCAAAGATCCCGACCCATTTATCATTTCTGGTTCAAGAGTTCTTGAAGGTGAGACGCATGTACCAGAGACCATGAAAAGTTGCTAATTTGTAGGTATGGGAACATTCCTCTGCACATCGGTCGGTGTTCAGAGCAGTTTCGGCAAGATCATGATGTCGGTCCGGACGGACATCGAGTCAACACCCCTGCAAAAGAAACTGGAGGGACTAGCAGTAGCTATTGCTAAGCTTGGTGGTGGTGCTTCTCTGCTCATGTTCTTTATCCTTCTTTTCCGCTTCTGTGCTTCTCTCCCTCAGGATGACAGACCGCCGGAGGAGAAGGCATCGACATTTGTTGACCTCTTGGTCGTAGCCATCGCTATCATCGCTGTGGCGGTACCCGAGGGTCTTCCTCTTGCTGTTACCCTTGCGCTAGCCTTTGCCACGACACGCCTTTTGAAGGAGAACAACTTGGTCCGAGTGCTCAGAGCGTGCGAAACCATGGGCAACGCTACCTGCATCTGTTCAGACAAGACAGGAACTTTGGTAGGCCACCTTAGACGAGAGGAACGAATTTCGCTAACCATCAGACTACGAACAAAATGACCGTCACCGCTGGCCGCTTTGGAGATTCCAGTTTTACCTCTGATACTTCTTCGTGGGCCTCAAGCTTATCTCAGGACACCAAAAAGCTCATAACTCAATCGGTAGCCATCAATTCAACGGCTTTCGAAGGCACACACGAGGGAGATGCGACTTTTATAGGCTCCAAGACAGAGACCGCGTTACTACAGCTTGCAAAGGACCACCTCGGTATGCAGTCCCTTTCAGAAACCAGGGCAAACGAACAGATCGCCCTCATCGAGCCTTTCGACTCGGTCAAGAAGTATATGAGCGCAGTCATCAAAGTTCCATCGGGTTACAGACTGCTCATCAAGGGTGCTTCCGAAATCGTCGTCGGCTATTGCTCATCGCAGCTAGACCCAAAAACTGGTGACGTTGAACCACTGGACCACAAAGCCGCGGAGGAGGCCATCACTGCGTTTGCTGGCAAGTCTCTTCGTACTATTGGATTGGTGTACAGGGACTTTGAGGAGTTACCCGACCTTGAGAACTTGAGTGACCTGACCCTTCTTGGTATCGTTGGCATCCAGGATCCGGTTCGCCCTGGTGTTCCCCAGGCCGTGCAGAACGCTAGACGTGCTGGTGTTGTGACTCGGATGGTAACAGGAGACAACCTCGTCACTGCCCGAGCCATTGCCACAGAGTGTGGTATTTTTACTGATGGTATTGTCATGGAAGGACCTCAATTCCGTAAATTGTCTGAGGAGGAACTCGACAAGACCATTCCCCGACTGCAGGTTCTGGCTCGCTCATCACCCGACGACAAACGCATCTTGGTCACACGTCTCAAAGCCTTGGGAGAAACTGTGGCTGTGACAGGCGATGGTACTAATGATGCACCGGCCCTCAAGGCTGCCGATATTGGATTTTCTATGGGTATTTCAGGTACCGAAGTGGCCAAAGAGGCTTCTGAGATTATCCTCATGGATGACAACTTTACCTCGATTATCACTGCCCTGAAATGGGGTCGCGCGGTTAACGACGCTGTACAGAAGTTCTTGCAGGTAAGTTTCCACAATCGAGGAAGCTGCATACATAGCTGACATATCAATAGTTTCAAATCACTGTCAACATCACCGCGGTCATCCTGTCGTTTGTCACGTCCATGTACAACGACGACATGGAGCCAGTGCTTAAGGCCGTGCAGCTGCTATGGGTAAGTCGACAGTCAACTTGACTGATATTCTTTTACGAATACTGACCTTCGACAGATTAATCTGATTATGGATACAATGGCTGCTCTGGCTCTGGCTACAGATCCTCCCACAGATGCCATCCTCGATAGACCTCCCCAGCCCAAGTCTGCACCGCTCATCACCATGAATGTAAGTCTACTGTTACCACCGCCCAGTCGTAACAATACTAACAGCCGAAGATGTGGAAAATGATTATCGGCCAATCCATTTTCCAACTTGTTGTTGTCCTCGTCCTTTATTTCGCTGGCGGCGCCATCCTCAATTACGACGTGGGCATTGAGAGTGAGAAGCTCCAACTCGACACTATTATTTTCAATGTCTTTGTCTGGATGCAAATCTTTAACGAGCTCAACTGTCGTCGACTCGATAACAAGTTCAATGTTTTCGTGGGAGTCCACCGAAACTGGTTCTTCGTTGTTATCAACCTCATCATGATCGGTTTGCAGATTGCCATTGTCTTCGTGGGCAACCGAGTCTTCGATATCGACCCCAACGGTCTCGATGGGCCCCAGTGGGCTATTTCGATCCTCGTTGCAGCATTCAGTCTTCCATGGGGTGTGTTGGTGCGCATTTTCCCAGATGAGTGGTTTGCGAAGGTTGTCTATTTTGTGGCACCACCTTTCGTCGTCTCGTATAGGTACCTGGCGAAGGGTTGCTCCAAGTTTGCCAGACTTTTTAGAAGATCCAAGAAGACGGATGGTGAACAAGACTCCGATTCCACAGAGGAAACGAAGGAGAGTGGAGAGAAGTCATCGTCAGTTGGGCCCGTCATCGTTCAACCAGCTTGAGACCTGTGCCTTGAGGTAACTGCAGCGAAAAGAAGGATGTCAAATGGAGGGGAAATACACGATTGATTCAGAGCGAGAGAAAAGGCAATAACAAAACAATAGACTGGGTACAAAGAGATGTATACCTGGGACGACTTGGTAGATACTAGTAAGGGAGGAATAAATCCCAAAAAAGAAGCTTGTGAAACCGTGTTAATGCATCCTGTGACTACTATTCTGCTATCGGATCGTTGACTGTGTTTGCTATTATCTTGACCTGTTACGCCGTCGTCGCATATCCCTCCAACGTCGAGCGTGGCAAACATTGTAACACTAGTCGGAGGTCGCTTAATGATGATACGCTTGATATGGTGAGTTATAAGAAAGGCCAGGGCTGGCACATACCGACTGAAGGGGACGTTAAGGCGAAACACTACTTGGTCACTGCAGCATTAACGAGTGGCTGTAGTAGAAATAGACTTAAGCTTGCATTAGTACGTTAGCCCTGCTTAGTTTCTTGGAATTCAAGGTATCTTTGATATTCTCTTTCCAAATGCTATAGAGAAAAGAGACAGTATAGTATTCCGTAGTTCGCATCCTATACTATACTATTTAAACTTCTGTCTCAGGCCGTTATAGAATCTCCAAATTGTAACTCGTCTACAAGTGGACTATTTTCCCAGAGTAATGCGGCCCCAAAAGGCGTTCATTACGAGTCGTGAAAAAGTCTTCCTCCGACTTTCGCATTCTTCACGGTGTTGACTCCAAGCAGGGCAAGGGAGAAGACAGCAGTGGTCTCGATTCCAATAGCAAAAGATTGTGCTTGCTCACACTGCGGGTTCGGATATTTCGTCTCGGTATGGTTCAGGGATCGTGTCAACACGAAACGCCTTCTCCTCCTCTTCACCCTTGTAAACAACGATGTTCATCTTGCGGAAAAGACCGAACAAGTTGAGGAACCCAATCAACAGTTGGAGAGAGCTACAATAAACTGTTAGGTCCAAAAAGATTGTATGCTGTATGGAATATGGATAAATACTCACACGATAGTCGGGCTCAAACCTGCAACCTTCTCCCAGGTCCTGCCGTAGTCCCAGTCTCCCCAAACAAACGACTCTTGAGACAGAACACTGGGGCCGATAAAGAGAAGACCGAAACAAAAGTCGATGATGCTGATGATATAAGAAGACAATGCTCCAGGGTTTTCCTGTGAAGCCAGCGACGTTGTGCCGATTGCGCAGAAGAATCTTCCAATCCTGATGTCGAATTTGTTACTTTCCTTACTAGGGAACCAACTTTTGAAGATGTGAAATCCATTCCACAAAATCATCAAGGCGCCTCCGATGCCGAAGATGACGGCTACAATCACCGATTCCTCAGGCTGACAGATAAAGATAAGATCGGCGAAAGCGATAGGAATCGCTATGATGCGTATCAATATAACGGGCGAAAAGGTGAGTCTGACAACAGGCGGTTTGCCATTTTCCCCATCTTCCCCCTCAGAAGGTGCCAGCAAAGCAGTAGTAGAAGGATCTTCCTCCGGGAGAGACTGGTAGGGAACCTGGAAACAGTCGTTCTTAGCTGCCATGATCGAATTGGGCTTCTGATGAAGAATTTTGTTCTTTTTTCTATGATTGGGTTTGTTGATTGTGTTGCTGTGATGTCTGAATGTCCGACATCTCACTACTTATATAACAACAACATACCTACACTGGTGAGCTGTAAAAGACACGAAAGGCGAAACGCGATGAACGTTTATTCCCGTTTAGGAAACCACCGGATCGCTTGTCGGGAGCTAATGAAGCATAAGCAAAGAATCCATCTGCCTAGCACAGCCTCAACCCACACCCTAACGAAAGGATCTCCAATTAAGTATCAGTAGTACTAAATAGGTTAGGGGTAGACAGTTATACAAGGATCTTACTTGCGGCCACTATCTTCTCATTGATGCCTGTGCCGACTATGGTGTGGCTCTACGTCTTGGCTAGCTTGTTGTCGTCGATTATGGCTGGGAGCTTTTGGGGAGTGGCCACAGCTGACGCGTGGCCATCAGGTCATTATGTTTGACAGAAGCACTCTCAGAAGAATTGAGGTAAATTGAGTATGCCTAAAGCTGGATGACTAGGGCGTCTTTGGTTAGAACCGAGGATGAACGGGGTGAAATTTATTGTTTTCGTTTTATCCAAGCTGATGGCGACTTTGGGTTGGTACTGTACTTCAAAGGATTTTGGCCGATCTTCAGGGCGAGCAACTGAATCCCGGCCCGCAGGAACCTAGGTTTATTTGATGAGGACCGCTTAGGTCTCTGTGCTTGAAAAGGTGATGCCGCTGGACCGTCCTGGTTGGCACCGGTCTCGCGAATCAAACACTACAAGCACTACATGCTCGGTCTTCCTTACTACCGACACAGCCAAGTGCGCTAACGGATAACAACCTGTGTTTGCCAGATATGTCACCTCCAACAACTCGTCGTTGCAACCCCAGTACATCTATAGCAACGGACCCTGCGGTCAACAGAGGAATGGTGCCGACCTCAGCAACTGTACTAATTAAAGCATAAAAAAAAGAAAACAGAAAAAGAGAGAGAAAAAAAGAAAGATTTCGGATCTCAGGGCTTTCGTAATATTCAAGGCCAGATTTTGTCAGTAGACAGGTCGTGTAGCTAAAAAAAACAGATGCCTCGCCTTGATTGTGTTCTCCGATTGCAGCATCGGTCCAGTTCGCTTCTTGGGCTTCTGTAAGGCAAAAGGATCCCCAAATGGCAAAAGACAAGGGTCTCTCCCCCGGGAAGGCTCGAACTTCCGATCTCCCGATTGTCTATAAATAACAGTCGGACGCTTTAGCCAACTAAGCCACAGGGGAAGGGATGATATGATACTATTCCCCTCAAGTTATTCAACAATGTTAGCAAAAAACATCATCAGTCGCTGTATTTTTGACATGTAACGTAGTTATCGGATATCTCTCAATTTGGAACATGAAGCAAGAGTGGGGATAGTAACACTATGCACTTGCAGAACCATAGGCCGCTCTGTTGTACTGTCTGTCTACTTAAGTATTTTCAATAATTGCAATGGCAATGTTCGTGTGCTTTTATTGAGGTATCCCACTCTTGCTTACTTTAGCAAAACATCATCCTCACCAGCTTACACAGTCTTCGCAAAGTCTAGGCTGAACGCCACACCTTTCAACGCAACAATTCCGTTAGCTAAGAACTATACTACCATAGTCATGTTGAGATATCTTCAGAGTACCGGCAGTGCGATTATAATCGCTGTTGGTTTGAAAGACACAGTGTTGTCGTTTTTTAATAACGATTATTCCATTCTGTGAGATAGGTTTTCAACTAGAGGTAATGCATTCTTGACTATAATTACCTTAGACAATGCTATATAATAACCCACTTTCCCGGCATGAAAGAAGCAAAGGAAATACATGCTAGTCCCATCTAATCTAAGAGTGTAACAGGGGTGAAACCTTCGGGCACACGTCCCCCCTAGTCGCATGTCAAATCGGCCTCAACTTTTGTCCCATCAGCCTCTTTTAACCTGGACTGCAAAACAGCCCGGCTTCGCGTTGTACACATTGACATAACTCGCTTTCTCATCCGCCAACATTCCTCCAACAACTTTCTCAAATTCACCTTCGTTCACAATCTCCGATGCCATCAACATGTGGTTCTCGTCGAATGCCCTCACTGCTTGTAGCCTCTTCAGCTGCCTATCTGGCAAAGTTGCACCAGTGAAGGGAGTGCAGTCGTGAGTATGGACGAAAATTGCATAAGTCCCTCGGTAAGGTGTGACGCTGTCGACGGGGAAGGGGTCATAGCCGATGAGATGGAGTTGCTCCCCTGGGCTGGCGTCGAGGAGGCAACGGCGGCAGGGTGCGCGCATCCCCTCAGAAGCCGTCATGGTGATGGGACTGTCGCTCAAATCTGGGAGAGGAGCAGGCAAAGGCACATACTTCAGTTGGACAGGCTGAAGTCCGGTGCGGAGCTGCGAAAGTGGCTCGGTAGACATTTTTATTGTGGTGGTTAGATGAGTATGCTTGATTTTGGTATTGCGAGGAAGAGGGGTGAGACTGTGAGTTCATAACAAAATATCGAAAAGAGATCCTCCGCTTTTATATATTCTCAATCTCTATATTTAATGTTGCTATATTGCTAACCATTGCTCTCGAAGTGACCAATGGTGAGCCAAGATAACGTCGACACAATAACACTTCAAAAGCAACATGAAAAAGTGGGTATGGACGCGAAATGGCTGTGGTAGCTCGCCCAGACGCTCATTGGCCAGGGTATCAACAATGACCAGCATCAATCAAAAGTAACACATATTTATTCTAAGGATCGGCTGCAAGGGCCATTTTTAGAGCGTTATGATGTGGCCAGGGACCCTCCCAAAAGTCCTATTCAGAATCAATAGGATGGCTTATTCTGACACCCTTGGTTTCGGTGCAGAACACCAAAATATACGTGTGCGATTCACGAACGGATATTCAGATAGGAAAACAGGCTACCTGGCACAAAGCTTGATGGAAGAGGCTCAGCCCGAGTCTGACGTTAAGATACTGCATACAGAGTCCTCAGTGCCGTTAGATGCGTGACGCTGCGATGGTGAATAATAACTACAGGGTATTTAAGCTGTGAAAAACGATGCTAGCTAGTCGGCAGTCGGCGGGCTGCGGCGCCTTTGCTGGACTTTTGCGAGGTACTACGGGCTACACTTCCACAACTGGTTAGCTCAGATTAGTGAGGTATCCAATACGAATGGACAACTACTCCGTAGTAGGAAGCCCGATTCAGGGAATTAATGCAGACCATACAAGCGTTGAGAGTATACAGGGCAGAAATTTTCATAATCCGCGGTATTGCTGGATTGAGTAATCAAACTCGCCACTGATCAGTTCAGGGCTTATATACGAGTCACATTGTTAATGTTTTGCGTTACATACTAAAAAAGCCACATTGGCTACAATATCGGTTTGCCTAGCGGGGACTTTGTATAGATATGCATGCTCTTGGCGATGGCGATATGCTTGGCAATTCGATTAAGCCCAGAAACACAAATAGTGAGCAGATTGCGGGTAATTTCGAACGTCGCCCCTGTCTTTCATTGGCCTAGAGGCTAAAGACTAGACGTAAATTTTTTCTTTACTCCGGAGATCCACTGCATCCAGCAAATCCACTAAAAAGAGAAACAAGCTTCTGCGGGATCCCCTTTCTTTTCTACTTTAATTCTATTCTTTTGTTACAATCCCCGGATCTTGTTCGATTTGTTTTCACAGAACCCTTGTTCTACTGTCTGGGAAAAAATTATCAAAATGTCGGCAGTACGAAGTCGAGAAGACCACGCCAATGGAGACAAAGAGGCTACTCTCTGGGCGTCAGAGGATTGCTGTGACACAAAGCCACCTTATTGCGCAGCCACAGCCGAACAAGATGCTGCCCGACAGAAGGATATTCAATTTCGCCAGAAGTTTGGCGATGCCGGTCCCCTTGGTCTATCTGGATTCGCCTTTGCCACATTTTTAACAGCCCTGGTCAATCTCAATGTTCACGGCGTGACTATTCCTAATATTGTCGTCGGACCAGCTTTGGCTTATGGAGGCCTTGCGCAGTTACTTTCCGGCATGTGGTAAGTTACCATTCACTTGTGACACCATATTAGTGGGTGAAATCTCATCATATACACAGGGATATTGCCAATGGCAATACAGTTAGTGCAACTATTGCCTGCTCATATGGCTGTTTCTGGATCTCTTTTGCTATCAGTCTCATCCCCAGTTTCCACGTCAGGGATGCTTACCCCAGCGTTGCCGACTACAACCACGCCAACGGACTATTTCTCATGGTAAGTTACTGCCACCATCAATCTACTCCTAAGGCTATCCAAAGCTTACATTCCTTAGGGATTCTTCATCTTCTCCGTGGCCATAACTCTGTGCACCATGAAGTCAAATGTCTTTTCTCTGACACTTTGTCTCCTTGTCAATTGCACTTGGCTCTTCCTCGGCGTGGCTAACCTATGTACTGAAGAGTCGGGAGCTCCTAATAATGTGCTACTGAAGTGTGGCGGCGTTACTGGCTTGTTGGTTTCATTCACCGCGTGGTATCTCATGTACGAAGGACTGGCAAACAGACAGAACAGGTAAGCTCAATGATGACAACGTAGAAAATTGGAACTGACTTATCCGGTTAGCTTTGTTCTACCACCAAACCCCGATCTTCCGTGGAACCCAAGCCGACGACAGCTATAAGAACCGAGGCTTGATAACAATTACATAATATAACTAGCAGAAAACTCATGCATAAAGAATAAATACCTATATTAACATTCCGCGCTTTAAAAATAAATTGCCACTTGTCTCAGTGCTCAGTGACAGGCGTTCTGAATTATAGCACGGCCTGACTTCAGGGATAGATGAGGTCATTACTCTGTCCATCGACATAGTTATAAAAACATTTTTGAGCATCCTGATGTCGTTTTATTTCTACACTAGACAGACACTACAATTTACCAAGCCCACGCTACTCCCCCACTACGACTGCCGTTTTCTCACCATCTTGAGGTGGGATAACCTTCACGGCGACTTTATAGTTCTTGAACTGGCGAGCAGGGACGCCCTTTTGGAACATCTCTTCCAGTTCCAGATAACTACGGCCCTTCATCTCTGGAAGGCAGAAGAAGAAGTAAATCGAGAACAAGACCGATGGGGCGAAGAAGACAAACGCAACCTTTCCGCCTAGGTTGGCTTGCCCAGGGTTGATGAGGATAGGCAGTACCATACCAACCAGTGCGCCAGCAGCAGTGTTTGCCATGATGTTGATAGAGTAGGTCTTTTGCCTGAGGCGGAGAGTCGGGGTTTCGCCGCCGACTGCAAAACTGATAGCACCAATGGTGAGTTGATACTTCAAAAGCCCTGAGTTAGCTAGTTTCAGATAGATGTAGATTGTGAAGGCTTACCCCAAATCCCCAAATGGCCATGAGAGCCACCATGGCATTGAGAGCAGCTTGGTTTCTCAAGGTGCTAATACCTCCAATAACCAGCAGGAGCGAAGTCAAAGCGATTGTGCCGTAGGCAATCAGAGGCCGACGACCAAGCCGGTCGACAAAGAACCAAGAGAGAATGTTTCCGACAAGTTGAATAGCATAAGCGCCCTGCGCGACAGCGACAGCATTCTTTACTCCAGCAACGGTGAAAAAGTAACTAAGTGTGAGTTAGCTGTGCTGTCCTGATAAGCAACTTCGAGAAAAGACGTACGGTAAGTAGGAACTAACAAAGCCAGTGCCCACGAATTGCTGACCCACGTATACAGCAACAACAATAGTGGTTCGGCGAAGATTAACTCCTCGGAAACATTCGATATACGAGGCCCCATGTTCGTTCAACTGCTTCTCCTTTTGTATCGTGGCTTCCATGGCCGTCAGGATAGTTTCAACCTCAGCTTTGGGCCCTTGAAACTTGCGGATAGACGTGGCAGCTTCGTCGCGCCGACCCTTCATGAGAAGCCAGGATGGTGATTCTGGTAGTAAGATAAGAACGAGGACAAACGCAGTAACGGGAGGAACGAGTTGGGTCAGAACCGGCATTCGCCATCCCCAATCACTGTTGATAAATGTGCCTCCATATCCAACAAGAGCGCATGCCCACTGACCGACAACAATCATGGTATTGATCAAAATCAGGCAGAAGCCACGGATCTCATCAGGTGCAATCTCTGCCACAAACACAGGCCCGAGAGAATGGCCCATCCCAAAGCCGACTGTGCTGATGAGCTTTCCACCAAAGATAACCATGATGGACTGGGCGAATGCTTGCACAAAAACACCAGCAATGCACAGAAGACATCCCAGTAGAATGACCTTCTTTCGGCCCCATATGTCCGAGATGAAGCCAGTCGTGTAAGCTGCCAAGAAAATACCTCCATATGTCGCAGCGTTCAGGGTTTGTTGAGTCGCGGTGGGAATCTCGCGACCGTTGGGAGTATCATGACCAAATCGTTCGAGGAAGGATGGAATAGCGAGGATATTTCCGACGAGAGCGATTTCGTAACCAAAGTTGATGGCCAGGATAAAGAGCATTAGACCTTTGGCGTACAAGTCAGCTTCGGGCGTGTTATCACAGATGTCTCGCCCACTTACACCACCCAAGAATACGCTTGTGTTGCTTGAGTTGCAAAAGACCAGTCGCCGCAGGAGGAGCGTTGGGCTGCTCTAGGTCTGTCTCAACATGACTATGTTTGAGCTCGATCGACGTCTTAGCGTCTGCTGCATCTGTCGCCATGTTGAGTCCTTGATATTTCGTTTGAGTGATTTGTGAACTTGATGTATCAATGAGGATAGGACGAAGATTTTCAGACTTTCAACCTGCTTTATATATCGAATTTGAAAACCAATTCGTCATGGCATGTAAACAGGCGGCGTGAACTGGACTCGATTTACCTCTCAACGGCGAACCAAGGCAGAAGATGGGGCGAGCTGGGGTATGTGGGATTGTCATGTGGCAGGAATATCTTCCCCAGATTGGGGAATTAGCATGTTGTTTGCACGCATTACTCCGTACCGATGGGCAGGTTTACAGGAGTTTTGGCTGTAGCATCGAACCCACTAGTTGTGATCCGAGCCGGAGATGGAGGCCGGAGTAATACAAGTATCCACTGTATGGGCCCGGAGTTTCTCAGAACATGGGTATGGTCAATTCTTGACAGCATTACTCCGGCGCTAGCAACTGAGGTTCACACGCTATGAACAAATACTCTACCGTTGTCTGATGCCACTTTGTGGCCCATTTTGTGCAAAGAGGTCTGACCACCTCGGTTACGTGTCGCGAGAGTGGACAGTCGATAACGTAACTATTTCTGACCACGGTCACGTTATCTCAGAGTACCACGGGGTTCAAGATGTTGAAGCGTTCGTAGAGAGAGATCTGCGAAAACACCACTGGAGTACTTCAGTCCTGAAACTCATGTACCCAGAATAACATGCAACCTAAGCTGATAATTCCACTACAAGGCTGATCAATCACAGTTGAGTTTCAAAAAATGAACCTAGCATTGAGGGTAGATTTCTAGCCATTGAATGTCGTTATAACCCTACGCCTAGCTCCTCAGACGCTTTCGAATCCAATCGTGATAAGGTATCGAGGAGTTGATTTAAATATAGCCTGGATCGCATCTTGATCGACTCATTGTCAATGTTTTGTATAATTTCAAGAAGAACACTACCAACTCTTCTAAATCTTTCAACCTAGGTCATAGGTAAGCTGCTGATCAATAAGGTCTTCTACAAGATTGATACCTACCATTGGTTCACCTTGAGCCTGTATACAGAGCAAAGGCGTGATTTTCGCCTCAGACAGAAAGTCGTGTATTACCTCTGTCTTTTTCATGGCTATAGCAAGTTCTTGGTCATATAAGCCCACTATGTCGAGTAACTTGTACTCAACTGCTCGTTCGATGAGCACCAGACGCCAACAATGGAATCCTAGCATGACTGCACTCCGTTGAACAATGAAGGAGGTCCGTTGGTAAGAAAGGGCATCTTCGTCTTCTGAAAACTCGAACGAGGTTGGAGATTCGAGCCATGGAGGTAGGTCATCGACCATACTTGTGAATTTGAGGAAGTTTTCGACTAGTCTTGACTTTTGATTTTCTCTGAATCTCGATTCGTATATTTCCTGGTCTCTCCTATATCTCTGCATCGAAACCATTAGATCAGCTGCCGAAAACCACAGGCGCTTCAACAACTCGTGCGTTGACAGGATGCGTTGCTGGAATGAATTCTGGTATCTGGTGTTTTCTGTATCGAGTAACTCTGGAACTTGATCTCCAAGGGAGTTTAAAGTTAACTCCCCTTCAAGGAAAGATTCCCGTAGCACAACCACGCGGTTTTGCATCAGTGTTGCAGCTTGGTCTGAGACGTAGAGTTGCCAAAATCGTGATCGGAGTAAATAAGTCTCAATAGGATCGTTCCTTATGACAGCTTTCTCATCGTACAATCCCATCCTCCGGACAAGGACGGCGGCTTGGCTGAAGATACTCCAACTTGCCCCTGTCTTACCAGTGGTGTGCTGTAGGCAACTCGATAAAAACAAGCGGATAAACAAAGATGATGAATCTGGATGTTCAAGATCGAAATCCTCATAAAGATGAAGCATATCTCTTGCTGCTTCAAGCAACGGACGAACAGCCAGATTCCGATAAGGTAATAACACTGAAGGAGTAGTGGAACAAACGGCTGCGCACAACGCTGTAAGTTCGGTGAACACTTTCATAGGAGCGATCCGCTCATGGTCGTCGGCAGAAGCAAACATGAATGGAGTTGACTGAGGCGAGAATAGCTCCCGGTTATATCTCCGAAGACTTGGTTCATGAATGATGGGACAGATAGGGAACACGTACTGCATGTATACATCGATACATGAGTCAATGAGGGCAAGTATTGGCATTGATGGTAAAGCGGCACTGATTGAGTTGAGTAAGGTCTCCCATACTATTTGTGGTTTCGAGTTTGCAGGTTGTGATAGGTTGCTTGTCTCGAGACCTGGTGAATAAACCGGGACGGTGTTGGGTGAAGACCAATCCCGGGAACTGAAATCTGAGCCGCCATTGGTTGAAGTTGGCGTATGAGATTGATCTTGCAAGCGACTGTCTCCTAGCTGATCATGTCGAATATCCGTGCTTCTGGGCGAGAGGTTGATGCCATCAGCCCGCCTTGCGACCTTGGGTCCTCTCTTCCTAGGTATGGTTGTGTATCGGCAGCTGATGTTGGAAACACGACATGTTCCGCATGGCCGTGCACTATCGCACTTCACCTTTCGTCGCTTGCAAGCATCACAAGCTTGGGGCGGCATTGTGACATGTATAAGTGCTGTAACACTGTAGAATGTAGCTGACTTGGAACCTGATGATGCTAACGGAGAAACCGCTGTTACCCGAGGCTTTGGGTCCGATCGCAACCTTGACTGAAATCGGCAACCCTAACCACACGAATGAGCTAACTTAACTTAGTAAAGCCTGATGTGGATCGGGCGCTGGACGTCCATGGTAGTACAATCAAGTCACTTGAACCGCCCATCTTTTTATAGCAACGTAGGCACTAGAGGATTATGACGATGCCTTTTTCTCACTTATAACTCATACCAAGTAACAAGTCCACGCCATATTTCCGGTAGCAAGGCTTGTGGTGAATCTGATTCTATCTAGAACATTGGAAACCCTTGACTCCAACAACGTATCTCGACAATCATACACCGTGCCACACAAAATTGTTGGCCAACTCGAGATCAGCCCAAAGTATCTCATCCTTGGGATCCGAACTTGTCGCAACGATAATCCTAAATCCTCCCTTCTCTGCTAACCATGCCTGCTCAATCTCGCTCCAAAACGACAAAGCATACTTGTCAAGCACTATCTTCACCTTTTGCGAGGTACCAGCAGCTACCCACACCTTTTTGAATCCTTTGAGCTCCTTCAAAGGCCGTGGTACCTTGCTGGTCACATCCGCAACGTAAATTTGTACAATCTCATGACCATCACGATCGCTTGGGTTGGCAACGTCGACCGAGACCTCAAACTCTTCCGACTCGCGAAGGTTAACTTTCTCCGGTACTTGCAAAGCTGAATACTCGAACTTGCTGTAGGAAAGGCCATAGCCAAAGTAGTACATAGGAGGATTTTTCAACTTCTCGTAGTAGCGGTAGCCAACAAAGACACCCTCACCATAGTGAATCTCTCTTTCGCCCTTTCCGAAGGTTAGGAATGCGGGAGTATCTTCGAGTCGCTTGGGGAAGGTCAAGGATAGACGCCCGCTGGGGTTTGTCTTCCCGAATAGGACGTCAGCAATAGCGTTACCGGTCTCTTGACCGCCGAACCAGGCATGGACAATTGTTGATGCTTGATCTCGCCACGGCATCAAGATCGGGGTTCCTGACTGAGTTACCACGACCTAGAAATGTTAGTCATACCTTCACCATAAGTACTAGAGCGAAAACTCACAGTTTTAGGGTTTGCCTTGACAACGGCACTGATAAGCTTATCGACTGCTTCTGGTAAGGCAAGTGTTGTGCGGTCTTGCGCCTCGCTCTCAAAGTCACTGTTCAATCCTGCAATTACAATTGGAACATCAACTTCAGAAGCGAGCTTGACAGCTTCGGCCAGGGCAACAGCCGGGTCGATCTTATCACAAAGCCCAACTCTTAGACCGCCGCAGTTCAGAGCACCCACTCCCGCAATGGCTGCCTCATTTTGTAAGTAAACCACAATCTCATACTGCTTTCCTTGTTCAATCTTGATGTCCGCCTTGACCTCCATGCTAGCTTGGCCAAACATGGGAGTTTGGGCGAGGGGAGGCTTCTCAGGCTGGCTGGTGTATAGGTCGATCTTTTCCTCCCCGTTGACATACAATCGGCCTCTGCCCAAAACACAGAGGCCAATCTCAATCACGCCAGACTTTAGAGCTGTGTAGATGGTCTTGGCATAAAGCCAATACTTCTTGGGAACAGCCTTGGGCAAGTTATCGGCAAAGTACATCTGGGCTTGAACAGTCGTGACTGAGGCAACAGGTTCAGCCTTGGGGTTCTTCAGAGGATCTTCGTTGTACCAAGATACGTGGTATCCAGGCTCTGTGCTGTTGGGCACTGAGATGTCGTGCGATAGTAGAGGAGTGAAGACGTGAGCTTTTTTTTCGTTAGTTAGCAGGCGCTAAAAGAGACAATGTTGAACCAACTCACCCTGACAACCTAAAGAGGTCTTGACATTCTCTGAGCCTACAACATCGACGATCGCCTCCAAAGGTCTGCTAGCATAGTGCGGCGTCAAGTCTGCCGATCCACCCCCGCTGATAGCTGGAATACGAATAGCTGGTCCTATCAAGCCATAAGTCTGCTTCTTCTTAGCGTCCAAAGGTAGAACGTTAGCCTCGTTCTTCAGAAGAACGATCGACTCGCTCGCAACTCTGCGACACAAGTCACGCTTCCTTTGAGTGTTCCCAGTCTCAGCCGGAACGTCGTCCTTCCAGGGCTGGATCTTGTTAATAAGCTTGAGAAGATTGCGAACTGCCGTATCGACAGCAGGCTTCTGGACCTTGCCACTCATGATAGCCCAGTGCATTAGATCCTCCCTCCACCGCGAAGGCCCTGGCATCTCAAGATCTAGACCAGCATTGAGAGCCTCTGCTGTACTATATGTGCCGAACCAGTCACTCATAACAAGACCGTCCCAGCCCCAGTCCTTTCGGAGCACTTGGTCAAGAAGCCAAGGGTCTTCGGGAGCATGAACGCCGTTGATCTTGTTATATGCTGTCATAAACGCCCAAGGTTTGGACTTCTTGACAGCAAGCTGGAATGGAAGCATATGCACCTCTCGCAGCGTTCGTTCCGATGCACGAACGTCGTCTTCGGGTGCCATGAGCGATTGGTCGTGCGCCGCAAAGTGCTTAATGGCACAGGCTACACCATTCTCTTGCACACCGTTGACGTAGGCAGATGCGATGTTTCCGCTTAGCCATGGATCCTCGGCAAACGCTTCAAATCCACGGCCAAGTAGCGGTGATCGCTGAATGCATACTGTTGGGGCAAGTAGAACATTGCAGTTTTTCTCTTTTGCCTCAGCGGCAAGTAGTTCGCCCGCAGTATGTATTAAATCGGTGTCGAAGGTAGCGCCCATTGCTGTGGCAGATGGGAGGAGCATGCCGGGAGGACCGTTGAAGAAGCTTGTGCCGCGTACGCCATGGGGTCCGTCAGATGTCTGTAGCGAATATCCGTCAGTTTCTAATTGCGAGGACATGAGATTAGGCTAACTGGGGTATCTTACCGTGATACTCGGGACATTGAGTCGTTCAACTGGAAATGTACTCCATGTGTCTTGTCCACAGAGAAGCTTGACCTTTTCTGTTATGGTCAACTCCTCAATGATCTTTTCCACGTCCATAATGAACATGTTGATCTGTCGTAGCTAGTAACGACGAGAAAAGCTTTGGTGTCGGAGAGTGGGAAAAGCTGAGTTGCTGGGAGAGTGCACTGATCATCAGCCCTCCGCTCGGTCGGCTACTGTTTCTGTTAAGTACGACATGAGATCCATGCATCATGACTCCGTATGATTCGAACGTTCTGTCCACCATGACTAGCCAATAACTTGTCACCAGACTAAGTAAAAAGTGTCGCAAACGAGCCATGGATTAGTGCGGAGGCCACTAAAGGAATGCCCCTCAAATTCGCCGCGGAGAATTAGACTTGGCACCATCTCCATTCGACACAGCCAATGAGATTCGTCAATTGCGATTGCGGAGTCAATAGCCTAATAATTCTCCCGCGGCGGAATACGCAGCCACGTGAGGCACCAACTCCTCCGATCAAGTTTGCCGATTCTCGTGATACACTAGTCTTCCCCATGCCGTGGTTATTCTAACCTTCTTGACTAGGAATCATACCATCGAGGGGATCAGCTCAGTCAAGCACCTGTCGGTTACCCCAGTCCCCAGATTCGTGGGTGGTCTAGGCTCAAATTGGTGCTAGTCCTGAAGTCTGGATACGATTTCCCGGGTTATGTTCGTCTTTAGAAGAGTATATAAGACTCTTGTGACTTCTGGATCATGTTGCGATTCACAATCCTGAGCCCTCGCTCTCAATCGCTCTATTCACAACTCATTTTGATCCAATTTCACGTCAACCATGGACAAAGAAGAAGCCCACGTCCAACACAATGCAGATATCCGTCTTGAGGATGCTGAACCTCCCAAGATTGTGGATCTTTTGCCAGATTATGGGAAACCTTGGTGGAAGGTTCCCCATCTGCTCAAGCTCAACCTCTTGCTCATGATCCCCCTCTTGACCTCTTATGTGTCTGGTACGTTCACCTTTCCTTGCAATGGTACACCTTGATTTGCTAATCAATCCTAACTTATGTAGGTTTCGACGGAAGTGTTATTAACGGATTCCAGAGTCTGCCACACTGGAACGAAGGTTTGTGATCTTGATCGACGAACCACTGAGTTAAATCCTAACACTTGCTTTATAGATCTCGGGCACCCGACTGGTAGCACACTAGGCCTTGTAGCCAACATCCAGCTCATCGGGGGTGTTGTTGCCCTACCAGTTTCTCCCATCATCGCAGATCGCTTTGGTCGCCGTGCTGGCATTTTCGTTGGATCACTCTTTATCATTGGCGGTGCCATTATGCAAGGCGCGGGTCCAAGCATCGGTACCTTCCTAGGAGGCCGTGGCCTAGTAGGTTTCGGATCCAGTATCCTTGCAGTTGCTTCGGCGCCTATCATTGCTGAGTTGGCGTATCCTTCGCATCGTCCTATCATCACCGCTATCTACAACACTACATGGGTATGGTAGCCTATAGGCAAAGAAACAGAACAAAGCTGATGAGAGACAGTATTTGGGTTCCATCGTCGCGGCATGGGCCACTTACGGAACCTTCAAGATCGACAATGGATGGAGTTGGAGAATCCCTACCCTCCTCCAGGCTGCGCCATCCGTGATCCAAGTTGCACTCGTTTTTCTCGTTCCCGAGAGCCCCCGGTGGCTCATCGCTCATGACAGACCGGAAGAAGCTCAAAAAATCCTTTCCAAGTATCATACTAGTTTGGAAGAACCTAATGAGCTCGTACTTGCTGAGATGCAGGAGATTACTCTTGCAATTCAGAAAGAGAAGATGGTCAACACCACTTCCTATTTGGATTTCGTCAAAACTGGTAGGCTTTTTCAAGCCCTTAGTCCGAAATCGTTGACTGACTTTAATAGCTGCCAACCGTCACCGTTTGTTCATCTGCGTCTCTGTTGGTCTTATGATTCAACTATGCGGAAACGGCCTTGTCTCAGTATATCTCGTCCAAGTTCTCAAGTCTGTGGGCATCACCGATCCTGAAACACAAAACATCATCAATGGGGTACTTCAAATCTTCAACTACCTGGTCGCCATTACTTCAGCCTTTGCCGTTGACCGTTTCGGACGCCGTCGCCTCTTTCTCTTTTCCCTCTCCGGGCAGTTCTTGGCTTTTGTCATCTGGACCGCCGTCTCTGCCGAAAACGAGAAACAGGAATTCAGAAACAAGGGACTTGGTATCGGCGTGGTTACTATGATCTTTGTCTTCTTCCTCTTCTACAACATCGCCATGAACCCTGTTCCTATGGCATACCTGCTCAAGTTCTGCCTTACACACTTAGAGCCAAGGGACTCACCATCTTCAATGTCTCTCAGTTCAGTAGTTCCATCTTCAACGGTTTCGTCAACCCTGTTGCTTTGGAATCGATTGGCTGGAAGTACTACATCGTTTTTGTATGCGTTCTGGCCCTTTGGTTTGGCGTTGTGTTCTTCACGTATCCCGAGACTCGACGTATGAGTCTTGAGGAGGTTTCCACTCTGTTTGACGGAGGACTCGCTGCTTGGCATATCCCGGAAAAGGTGGAGAAGGTGAGTGTCGAGGAGGTTAAGGAGTGAGCATGCCACAAGCCCTTGTTAGAGCCAAGATATACATTATAACAATGCTCACTACTTTCATCTACAGTTACACATATACTAGTTATCTTGTTCAATATATCTTTGAGATGGATCAAGTTAAACATCTAAGAGACACAGTTTTCTTTTATAGAAGTATTATGCCAGTCATCACACTTCAATCAGTATCAGTCATCCAGAAAGCTAATTGGACTTGGCCAAAACGAAGCTCGTGGCATCTTACTGTGATTGTTTTCATCGCTATTGCAATCTGTTTTTGTTCGATATATAGTAACCTTTGTGAGCCGGAATTGAGTGGCGATCAACTGGACACCTTTACCCAGTGCCCACACTCAACTGCCTAGATTGACTGAACATCATTATGATCGACAGGCAGAAAGAATATGCATAATTTTCCTCAATGTTGATGCTGAAAGGCTAAGGAAGCGTCGGAGTGTAGTCAAACAAGCCTTAGATCACTGAAGTGAAAAAAGTGACAAAACTCACCACCGATTCTTCTTTCTATCTACAATACTACGACCCAACGGAATGCCCCAAAGCTTCAGTAATGGTATCATACACCTTTTCTGACCCGCCCTTCAGCTCATTATTCGTCACCTGAAGTACCACGCGCTTATAGGTAAGCAAACTCGGAGTCCCGTTATCCTTGACCTCGAGAATTAAGTGAAGCTGCTGGCCCTTTTGAAGAGGCTTGCCCGTCAGTATGTCCACGGCGCTGGTCTTGGCCGACGGCACCTCTACCTTTACGAAACTACCATTGCCGGCCTTATCGCTCTTCTTGAACGTAATGTCTGGAACAACAGGCCAGTGGATTTCCGACTGAGCCGAGGTAGGCTCCTTGTACTGAAACCATCGGAATGTCAGCTCATCTCCATCTGGATCGTAGCTTTCCGACGCATCTAACTCAATCTCAGTACCGCCTTCAGCTTCTAAAAAGAGCGGTTCAGGGCCTGATGAGCTTCCGTTGATGGTGAGGACTGGCGCATGATTGGCTTTGCTGATATCATCTGTCAATGTCCACTGCACGCGAGCTGCAAAGTCTTGTTGGAAGGCATCTCTCCATCGCCATATCGTAGCTTGATTAGAGGTAAATGTCTTGCCGTTGGCACCGATAACCTCATCTTTTGCATCCATATAATGCAGGGATGAGCGTCCAATATCACCCAGAACATATCGGCCTCCCCAGCTGCCCCAGTGTGGGTTTTCTGGAGAGCTAAGGCCATTCTGGATCAAGTACAGGAAAGTAGGTGTATCGCCCTCCATGATGAACGAATAATCTGGGTATGAGTTCCCCAGAGGACCGATCTGAATATGTTCCTTGAGCCAAGTCTTTGTGATCTTCGTGACATCTGGTCCTCCTTCGTCCATTGGGCGTAGCAGATCAGCAGATATACCGGTCCACGTAGCCATGCTATATTCCTTCCATCCATGCACCGAGCAGATATAGAAAACGTCGGGAAATGTGATTCGAATCCAGAGACCCGTGTCGTCCTGATCACTGATAGTGTAGACCCTAAGCTTCTGACGAAGCTGAGCCGCGGCAGATTGTGATCGTGTCTTCTGCACATGTTGCAGCGCTTGGGCAATGACGTTGGCTCCCCCCCAGCTGAGTACCCAGAGGGGCTCATCTAATGCATCGAGGCGATCGATGAGCAGGGCTGTACCGTCGCTCAGCGGGCTGCCGTCCTTCAATGCCTCTTTTCCATAGCATGCGGGTCCAGATTTGATAAGATCCAAGAGACTCTCAGCGCTGGGATACTGGTTCTTAGGATGCACATGAGTGTTGAGGTTGTCGACCACCTTGGCATAAGCCTCTACTCTTGTGCGGATATCCTCAGGGTGTACTTTGTCTCTCATCCAACACGAGGTGCATGCTACCAGGCCCTCAATATTGAGCTCATTGGAGTAGAGCAGAAGACGCACAAGCGACTCGGCATCATCGGGTTCATTTGAGATATCGGTGGTGATGAAGACTCTAGGCTTTGTCGGGCAAAATCGCAGACGGTTTTGCTTATCCATGACGATTTATAGCAGAATGTTCAAACTTGTGAAAATGTTTCTGGGAAAATTGGTCGTGTCTGGAAGAGGCCTGGGTCTCACACCATCACATCCAGCCAAGCTACCCCATCATTTGGGTCGATCCTTCGCTTTGGAAGTTTAGCCGGAATTCTCCTTTGGGTTATTTTAAGCACCATGAGCGGAACCAGGGAGAAACCAGACCCACCCACCTTCGCTTGATGCTTCTGTCTTCGGAGTAACTTTCTCCCTTTCACATAACTAGCACAATCCACTTTATTGACATCAACATGCGAGCTCGACTGGCGAGACAAGCATGCGAACCATGCAGACGTCGCAAGATCAGATGTGATGCACAACGGCCAGGATGCGGCCACTGTCGGGCCTCGAATGTACCTTGCGAATACAGCTCGGAGAGAAGAAAGCGTGGACCCAAGCCGCGATCTTCACTTGCAACAGACGGAGAATCAACCTTGCCAATTGTCTCGGAATCTCCAGATCAGCCAATGGGAACACTTCAACGAGCACAAAGTCCAGCTACCGACTCTCCCCCATTCTCATCACTAGCCTCAGCTGATCGCCTCGCGCATCCTGCTCAGGTACCATCACCAGTCGAAACATTCCACTCCCCAGCAGATGCCAGTACCCCTGGCATTTCCTTGGCATACGAGCCTCATGACCGGGCTCAACAAGTACACCAGAACCTCACAACTACCTTGGAAGGATTGATGCGACCTTTGGCGGAAACCATCAATCAATGCATCGACAAGTGTATGCTGTCGCTGTTCCCAACTCTCCCAATCTTTCACCCGGCCACTCTCAAACGCAATTCTCAACTCTTGCTACGACCTTCCGAGCATCTCTTCGAGGCGACCTTCGACAGCAACGAGCCGCGCACCAACTCGACTAGGCCAAGCGTCATGCGAGATTTTGCCCACTTGACAGCACTTTTCGCCGCAGTGTCGTGTAGAAGAACCCAAGACTCAGAAGTGGGACAAAACGAAGCATTAACCATGGCCTTCCTAGCAGCGACCCGAGGTATGATGGCCTGTTGTGAAGACTGGGACATTAGTCGCGCAGACTCCAGCTCACTCGTGATCCGCGTGTGCCAATCAACAGCACTGCACCATCTGGGGAAGACGCGGTCATCCTGGCTACTTTTGGGCCAGGCCCTTCGCTTAGCTATGGACATGCGGCTCTTTGACGAGAGGTCGTACCTGGGTCTCGATTCCCTAGAATCCAAGCTACGGAGAAATATCTGGGGAATGCTATGCACAAGTGACATGTCAGCATCAGTCCTCAACAACAGACCCTTTTCGTATCACGAGATCTATCTAGACGACATCGAAACCGCGCCAGTTGAGCTTCGCGACGATTTCAGCCTGTTGGCTGGCGAAGTAGGTCCATTTGACTCACGGTACGAAATGAAGCTTTACGAAGGCTTTTATATGTGTCAAAGATTATGGAAAACTGCAACAAACATGCTTCTCAACATGACGATCCTCTCACGGACACGTGGAGCGTCTGGCTTTGAAGTCTCGTTCCAAGATGCAGGTCACCTTGGCATAATGCAGAGCTATGTAGATTTCTGTGGCATTCTCGATTCACTTCCAGACTGGCTCCATAATCCCGAGGATCACGTTGCTGGGGAGGAAGAAGGTACAGCATACCAAAGACGAGCCTTTTGGAACCAACGAGCAGATATCGTCGTTACTTTCCATTGTCTTCGACTTACTTTGCTACAACGCGCCATACAAAAGAACTTGTGTGCTTTGCTTGGCTTGACCGATCATCCGGATATGCTTGCTTTGCAAAAAGTTGAGATCGCTAGTGACTTGGCTTCAGCGGCTACGAACATGCCATTTGAGGCATTGCAAGCAAACGGGGAACCTTTGGTGAGTTTTCCACCGTGTGGGGTTCCTCCGCATTCACTAACAACTGCTAGGTTGAGAAACTCCGAAGAGTGGGCGTCAGCCTCCTGGAGATCACGCATAAGAGTCACAACACACCAATCTCTAGCCGAGCACGGTCACTGCTTTCTACAGTCATTAATATTATTGCTAGACTAGATTCCCGGGTATCGGATGAATTGAGCACTCATCCAAACTTGGCATAGGTTGGCGGTCTAGGCGCTGTATTTGTCCGCGGACAATAAGAACGCCAACCACCTCCTCAGCGGAGAATTATCTCACCCCACAAATGGATCCTCACCAATCCGACTGCTCCGTAACCTCCATTATAAACCGACCTGCATATACATCTGCAGAGTTAAGGTATCTTTGGCCTTCACATCCTTCTACCACGCCACACACCCATCACACAATGTCTATCGGCCAGCTAGTCGAGTACTCCAACCCAATTGTTCCTGGATTCAACCCGGACCCTTCTATCGTCTTTGTCGATGGCATCTTTTACCTCGCAACCTCTTCCTTTCATGTCTTTCCAGGTCTTCCCATCTATGCCTCAAGGGACCTTAAGAAATGGACACACATAGGTAAATAGCAACGATTAAGCCGAGACAAAGAGACGTGCTGCTAACTTTCGCATGAGGCAACGCCATCAATCGCCCCGAGCAGTTGGGCTTGAGCAAGGGAAGCATGGTCAAAGTCCCTCTCGACACGGGTCATTTCATGATAGGAGCAGGTGGCTTGTTCGCTCCAACAATTCGCTATCACAAAGGGAAATTCTACATTATTTGCACCAACTTTGGAGAGTTCAAGGAGCCATTTGAGATACAGAACTTCATAGTCTCCTGCACAGATATATGGGCTGGTAACTGGAGTGATCCGGTCAATGTTGACTTCAAGGGTATTGATCCAAGTCTCTACTTCGAGGATGACGGCCGTGTATATTTCCAAGGATGTTTTATGATCAGCCGCACCAAACAACCAACATGCACGATCAAACAGTTCGAGATTGATGTTGAGACCGGCAAGCACCTCTCAGAAGAGCGCGAGATCTGGGGAGGACATGCACGATACGACACCGAAGGCCCTCACATCTACAAGATCGGAAAATGGTACTACCTGCTAGTTGCAGAGGGTGGAACATTCGAACACCATATGCTCTGCATCTCTCGATCTGAAAATATATGGGGGCCGTACGAGGACTACGAACAAAATCCTATAATGACGGCAGACGGTACAGGCGAGTACATCCAGAACATTGGCCATGGTGAGCTGTTCCAAGATGGCGAGGGGCATTGGTGGGTTGTTGGACTGGGTGTTCGAAACGAGAACGAGGGGGAGCCGCTTGGTAAAGATAATTTTGTAGCTCCTCTTGGAAGAGAGAGCTTTTTGGCACCTGTTGAATGGCCCGGAGGTGGATGGCCCAAGGTCTTTCAGCCCAAGATGAAGTTCTCAGCACGACCAGTCAAGACTGCAGAGGGGTTACCTGAGTTGATCTCCCCAGCCAACGTGGACAATCTTTATATCAGGACTCCCGATTTCTCCAAGTATGATATCCATCAGGATGGCACTGGCCCAATCACATTATATCCGAGCATCACCAACCTTTCTGCACCAACCGGCACCTCTACATTCTTGGGTCGAAGGCAACTGTCATTGAACGCTTCATCTAGAGCATCTCTCGAAACATCGAATCTCGAAAGCGGCATTGAGGCAGGACTCGCTCTATACAAAGACCACTTGCGCCACGTCAGCCTCAACTTCGAATCTTCTAGCAAGACGGTTACTTGTCGATTAACAAATCTGGATAAGGACAATGAGTTGCTTGGAGAACTGGCGGTAGGAGCCGAGGCCCAGCGGGTCGAGTTCAGGATCCAAGCTGATCCTAAGAAGTGGATGTTCTCTGCTCGAACAGTTTCGGATACTGAGAGCAAGTGGACTGAGCTTGGATCTGTAGAGGCTTGGAAGTTGGTAGCTCGTGAGATGACAGGACCTTTATTTGGTGTGTTCGCACACACTTCCAAAGAAAAGGACGCAGCACCTGTTCACTTCAAAGACTTTGTGAGGGACGCTTAATAGAATTGTTCACCGCCACTAGTCATTTACAACTCAGATATCGCATTCCGCTTCTCATCGTTCATCCCGCCTATGATCCCGCTAATCGAGCGTCCAGCATGTCGTTTGATTCATTCAGATTATGGGTATGCATGGTCCTTAGTATGATAGACACGATATTGTATATAGGCCATTGAGTGCTCGAAATGCAGTTTCTCCGATCAAGCTTTTTTCTACTGCTGCATTCTGTCGATTATACTGTAGCTAGTCGTCAGCAGGTTGTGCAGAAGACTAACAGGAACCTCAATACCGTATCTAAACCAGCCTAGTACGTAATATGAATATCGACTTGCAGCGTTTCCTTTCTCGCCCACCATCCTGGGTAGTCGCTGCTTTAACCTGAGCCGTCCCTGAGCCCGACCTGAGTCTCGGCTGAGCCGACATCCTAGTGTCGCTTTTCGGCCCCTGGAAATTAACAAAATTAGAACAGCCCCGCTCACACCAAGGTGACTTCGTCTAGTACTACTAATAGATAACCGCGCTCTTTTAAATATTATTTAATTAAATATTATAT
>JAPERM010000188.1:0-17629 GCA_030411635.1 Fusarium sp. MBC 119
TCACATTCATCTAGCGCGTCGACAATGACGAATGTCTCACGCAAGGCTGGGTCTCTAAGCATCTCGTGAAGCATTGTGCAAAGAGTATCCCAGGCGTCGATATCTTCGAACATCTTCTTGCCCCTTGTTTCGTAGCGATCCCTCAAATGGGCTAGAAGATGTCGTTGTTGGACGACAAGAATGTACAGCAGCCCCCGGAGTGCAGCTGTGGCGCTATTGAGCGTTGTATTTGTTGCTTGACAGAAAAAGTATGCAATGTTGTGCGTGTCTTTGTATGAACTCTCCAGCTCATTGATAATGGCGCATGCCAGCATTGTCTTCCCCTTGCCTGGATCGCCTTTGATCCATAGTTGCCTTATTCTAGTACCATTTCGCCATTGCTGAAAATCGGCGTGTTGAAGGATCCACTGACAGCACTCGGCCTGCAGGCCACCTTTGATTCTCTCAATGCGGGTTTTGTCGCTTCGCGGGTCTGTCACGGCCAAATCTGCAAGCAAGGCTGAATCTTGGTTTCGCTCGGAGTCTTGACAATGAGTTAGACAGTACCAGGATTAGTGTTTTTCTATGTATAGTTACTGATGTGAACGTCTCGAGCCTGGAAACTTTGAGAGCCCGAGAGCGAGATACCCGTCCCAGAGAAGAATGCGTTTGAGTTAGAAATGCCACCCCCGACCTGATGGTGGAACATGGCCGCCATTCGGATCTCACGCTCTATGCAACTAGGTGGATAGATAGGAATGTCACGGATGGTACAGTGGACTTCAGAGCTTTGGGTTCAAGAAGGGTTCGAGAGATGAAATTGGCGAAACATGCTTAGAACCGACGAGGCTGGTAATGATAGAAATCAGGCTCTCAGCCTTAATCAGGCACTCATGCAGCATAAGGCACCCCGGCTAATATGTCCTCTGTAGCCACATGCACCTATTTACCCCGCCTCTGACATTTTCATCACAGCCAACATCACTCTTGATCCAGGAGTCTCACTCGTATTTACAATGCTACAAGGCTCCAACCATCCGAGAACACACAATGACTATGTCGTGGCCATTGTGTGTGCTATGACCTTCGAAATGAGCGCCTTCCGATATATGCTCGATAGGGAACATCCTCGCTTATCTACGAAGGATGGAGACTCCAACGTCTACGTTCTTGGCGAGGTTGCAGGCCATGACATCGTGCTCGCGTGTCTCCCCGGCCAGCAGGGTAAAGGAGCAGCCGCAGTCGTAGCCACCAATCTATCTCGCACGTTTCCATCTATAAAGTGGCGATTTCTTGTGGGAATTGGAGGAGGAGTTCCCAGTGACAAGAATGATATTCGTTTAGGTGATGTGGTGATCAGTTTCCCAGAAGGCACATACGGTGGCGTCGTTCAATATGATTTGGGTAAAGAAACCGAGAGCGCCTTCACCCTCAAAGGTGCCATGTGCCAACCTCCACCTCTACTTAGGGGTGCTGTCCAGGTGATGCAATCAGACCATCTTATCAAAGACAACAAGATTGAAGAATTTGTGTCCGATATGCTGAAACGGGGCCAGCGCCTATCAACGTACCAACGCCCTCCAGAATATTCCGATATCCTGTTTCGAGACGATTGTCCACATATCACGGGTGCGACTTGTGAGCAATGTGACTTGTCCAGGACTGTGGATAGGCCACAACGTGAGGTATCGGGGTCGGCTATTCACTACGGTCTGATTGCCTCTGGCGATAGTGTGATAAGGTCGTCGAACAAGAGGGTCGAAATTGCCACGAACTTGGGAAACATCATCTGTTTCGAGATGGAGGCCGCCGGTCTCATGACAGAATTCCCCTGTATCGTCATCCGTGGCATAGCCGATTATGTTGACTCACACAAGAACGACGAGTGGCAGCATTATGCCGCCGCCGCTGCTGCTGCAACTACTAAGGAACTACTCTCGTATTTTGAGTCGAAACACCCATCAGAGACGTCAGCTACCTCTCCAAGCACAACTGAGTCTGGAAGCAGCGGAACAGAGGTTATAAACTCCACATTCATAGGCCGAGGGATTCACTTCTCAGGATCAGGCAACATGTCTTTTGGCGATGTGTCTATTAGTTGAGATCTAATAAGATTTTGGAAAGCTATATCAAGCTTTCAGTAATGCTAGCAATCCTTCAGGATAGATAGCTTCCATCAAACTTAGAAAAACAACGGTGTAACGAGGTATCTTTACAGAAACTCTCAAGATCGTCAGTTAGATGAAGTATGAAAGTGACTCGGGGAGGTGGACAACGTTTCTGTGTGATCATGCTGTCTGCTGGAGTTGTTTGGGGCATCTGTTGATTGATATATAATAACACAGTATCTAGAGTTCCTCAAGAGTCCATGATCCGGGACAGTTGCCAGACACATATCGTTGCCTCAACCGTAAGAATGGTTGGTTCCACAAGCGCTTGCAGTTCATACGGGCGAAAAACGGCCAACTCAATCACCCCGAGCACCCAAATCAGCCATTTAGTTAGACGGCTTGACAGTGCCGCCACATGAGGCTTGACACTCTCGCAACACCTTGTTGTTGCATACAATTATGCTCTGGATACGACCTCCGCAGGATGGTGTTCGTCCGTTGTAGCATGCAGTGGCATCGGCATATCCGTAGCAATCTCCACGTGCTTGGATTTGGCTATCGCTAAAGCCTCCATGGGCAAGGCCGACAGTAGCCAAAGCGACAACGGCGGTGAAAAGGTTCTAAAGTGTGTCAGTACAGCTTGGCTATAGGTGCAGTATATAGCCTACTGTTGAGGACACCATTGTGATGGCTAAGCTTATTTTCGATAGGTCTCAGATAGTTTGATGACACAATGCGAAATTCAGGATTTCTTCGCGGTATTTATACCACAGAATCGCGGGTGTTACGGCTACTTTTAGGTTTTTGTTATGTAAAACTCCGTTAAACCACTCTTGGAACGGCAGTGAACAGCCGATTGATAAGATTTAGTTCACAGATTGATAAGATGCTCGTTATCAAAATCATCCGAGGCCCTGTGGAGCACGGAAACTATATTCCACCTGTCAGAATCATCGTTGTAGCCTTCTAGCTGGGGTAACGTGCCCTGAAACACCTAGACTGCGTGAAAAATCCTGATCTCATATTCTAGCTTGATGTTTATAGTACCCGCTGAGTGTCCACTCCAGTCGACGCATATTTCTACTTCCTATCAAACAATTAATTAGCAAGAACTCAGTATCAGTAATAAGGGGGGCGCCAGGACGCTATCTCATCTCATTCTAGCTTTCAGTAAGGTATGGACGGGTTTCCTTGGCCTGATCTTCAACTACGCTGAGCCCATGTACGTCAAGGAATATCCCCAGGTTCTGCTTGATTACACTATCAGCCAGAGCGGTTTTATATGATAATTTTACGACCCGCTTGTTATCAGACTTAGCCCAGTGTTTAAATAAAGAGAGACCTTTTAAATTTGCAGTTTGTTTCCATCAGTGGTGCAAAACCATTAGCACGACAACCCTTTGTCGAGGAAAGCTATTTGTCTTATCTTATCTTATCTATCTCGTATCTTATCTGAATCCTCAAGCCAGCAATGTTCGACTCTGTAACCGTAGGTAGCCGCTCTGACATTCAATGCCGAGATTAAGCGCAAGTTGTGACCAATCAAACAGTCTGGTGGGACATCGAAAACAAACCTAAGATGCCAAAAGGCTCCCACTAAAAGCCTTATTCACAGATCCATTTCCGAGTTCCGGGGCAGGAATATATCTCTTTACGTCGTGTAGTTTTTGATCACGTTCGTTGTTACGTATTATAGGTTGCTCATTCAGTTGACTGATTGTCCCGCATTCTGTGTCTACACGCATAAACAAGTCCTATTATGCCTCTTAACGGGAGCCTCAATAGCATGTCGATATATATCAGTCTTAAATCCCGCCCGAAACCTGGAGAATATGTGAGCTCATGGTATGAAAGCCATAGGCTTGATGTCATAGACTGATAGGTGAAGCACTGGGGTCTAATCCTCTCGGATTCCGACGATAAACCTGTACTCCACCATGCGACTAACATTAAGGGACCTTGGGTCTACGAAACGCTGCAAGACGATCCCGCCCATTCAATATCATTAATTGTCTTGATACGAGTGGCTGATGTCGACAGTCGCTCACTTGCAAAAGAAATCGTCCAGAGGATCCCGGCAGACGGCAGTCCTTCTCGGCGAACAGGGGAACCTTTTACTTGCCGCATCTGGATCAAGGATGCGCTTATGGCACTTCATGAGAATGGGAGGATTTGTCTTCCTTCTGATATTGGTATGTCTATTAGTTATCCAGGTTCTTCGATTATTCCGGTCACGAGTACTAACAATCCGCACTAGAAACGATCGAAAGCAAAGCTATAGAGTATGGACTTGTTTTTGCTCCTATTAGTGAAGCAGGTGATGGCCCTACAGTTATCAACAATACCTTCAAAACTTGATTATTCCGTACAATTCAGGCTGCACACCTAATATGCAAATCAACCATGGCTTCAGAATAATAGCGTATCAATATCATATCAATTTCGCTTCTCGCAAAACTTAGAGCTTGATACTATTGTTAGAAATGTGCTATAAACCAACAAAATAACAAAAGAGTGAATTACATTGTACTCTTACACACCAATCCCAACTATCATATTATCATTGACTGCATAGAACCCAAGTACACTTTACAAACACAGCAAGCCGCAGCGCAACCTAGCGTCATTTAAAGCACATAATCAGAACAAAAGAAGTGCTATTCACAATTTAGACCTTCAAGACTTAACTAATGCAGAGTTTATATATTTCATTAAGGAGCCAGCTCAAGTGAAAACCATACTATCCCAACACCTCCAATTCACAATGAAAGTAAACGCATATGGATTTACAAGAACACAAACTTCGTGGAATAGGTCTCTCTAAGGTTTAAAGCTCGCTGCTCTTCCTTTTCAAGTCTATTGCTCTAGCGCGACGAAAACTTACTATGTTCTGTGCCGTTTTGTTGAACGGGGTCGTCAATGGCCTCATTTGAACTGAGGTCATGAATATTAACAAAAGATTTCTGCGCTAAACGTTTTTCTCAGTATCATAATAGTTCCATTGCATATTTATTGATTCCCTTATAGTCGCACCTACTTTCTTTTTGACTAGGTTGTTTCTATGCTTAATTATCTTCGCAATTTATGATCTGCCAATTGGTCCATCGGCTCCCGCCCCGATGAGACTGGCTAGCTCGGAGGCTTTGAGGGTCCTTTTGGTCATTACCTTCGATCTCATCAAGTACTATCCTTCACCTTTCCCCTAGGCATGCACAAAGATGGACATCATGTCACTGTGGATGCATGCTAAAAAATCGAACTCAATGACGTAGCAGGTGACGTTGCTGATTCGTGCCCATGACGCTCTCTTTAGAAAATCCCATGGTACTCAACCTTTCCCAGATATTCACTCAAAATCCATTACCACATTCGTATCGATCATCAGATCCAAGCAGATAGGATGATCAACAAGACAGCTGTTGTAAGCGGTGGTGCCAGGGGTATTGGACGCACCCTTGCGCGTTACTTTCTTGAAAAGGGCTATCGTGTATTCATCCTCGACATTGACGAACAAGAACTCACACACACGACATGCACTCACCTCAAGTCCTATTATGACCGCAATGCCGTCAGCTCGGCTATTTGCAATTTACGCGACACTGACGAGATCCATGAAAAGATCCAGGAAGCAGCCAAGTTCTTGGGTGGTCACATCGACGTGTTGATCAATAATGGAGGTATTGCGGCTCCCCATTGGAAAGACGGAAAGAACATGTTGGACCGAGAGACCCTTACTCAATGGCGGGCATATCTTGAGACGAACCTCACTGCACCGTTTGCCGTATCACAAGCATGTATCCCGTTTATGAAAAATGAGAAAGACACGGATCCCGTTACCGAGGATCACCACAGCAGCACCGCAGGTCCGTGTATTATCAACATCGGCTCTTTTCGCGCAAAACAGAGCGACCCTAACCAGGAGGGATACGCATCTGCAAAAGCTGGCCTACTGGGTCTGACACACAGCATGGCTGTGAGTCTAAAGCCATACGGCATCCGCGTCAATCTAGTTGCCCCTGGTCGGATCAAGGTCGATCACGAGTGCAAGGACGGCGATGAGAACAATGTTGAGTGGGCGCATTTGAACAAAGATAAGGATGTTGAGGATCATCTTACCAACCGGGCCGGAAGACCTTTAGATATTGCTCAAGCTGTAGAGTATATGGTTAACGCTGGATTTGTGACAGGTCAGGATATCATTGTTGATGGAGGCGCAGTAATGATAAAGTAGATGACATTTGAAATAGAATAAAGTAACTCTACATCTTATCTTTCGAGTAGCGAGCATCAGGCGTGGGGTAGTCACTCTAAAATGGCTATAGCCAGTATTATCTTCACGAGGTCGAAAAGTTTGGTCATAATTGTTATGTATATTTCTGTTTTGTGTAGTGGAGAGGTATAAGTATTAGGCCTTAAGCTAAAAACATAACTTCAAGTCAAGAGGAGATTTTTCTCTGACGTTGGTTCCGTTGATATCCCAAATCCGTACGTAGACTCAAAAATGTTGCTGATATCGCTTTAGTCAACGCCACCCTCGTCTGTTGGGGGCGTCTCCTGCTTAGGTGTAGTTGCAGGTGCAGTTGTGGGTTGTCGTAGGCCGCCGAAAGTGGGCAGCAGTCGGTGTGTTCCGGTGATTGGCATGGGCTTCAAGATTTGGGCCTTGTTACTGTTTTCTGGGTTAGCATTGTTCATGTTTATCGTTGGCTGAAAACTTACGCCTTCTCTTGCTCTTCCTTTTGGCGTTGCTCTTCCTTTTGGCGCTGCTCTTCCTTCTGTTGCTTGCGATAGGCCTTTCGTAGAGCTTGACGAGCCTTCTCCTTCTCCTTCTCTAGCTTTTCCTTCTTTTCCCTCTCCTGCTTCTCAAGCTTGTCCAGCTTCTCTTGCTTCTCGATCTTTTCTTGCTTTTCTCTCTCCTCTCGCTCCTTCTCCTTCTTTTCCTTCTCTAGCTGCTTCTCCTTTCTCGCTGCCTCCCTCCTCTCCTTCTCTTCCTTCCTCTCCTTATCTCTCCTCTCTTTATCTCTTCTCTCTTTATCTCTCTTCTCTTTCTCCTTTCGTTCTTTATCTCTCCTCTCCTTCTCAGCTATCTCCTTCTTCTCTCTTTCCTCTTTCTCCTTCCTTTCTTTCTCCTCTTTCTCTTTCTTCTCCTTCTCTCTTAGCTCTCTCTCCCTCTCCTTCTCCTTTTCCCTCTCTTCTGCTGCTTTTCTCTTCTCCTCTTTAAGCTTCTCCTTCATAGCTGCTAGGGCTGAACGTGAAGCCTCCTCTTCCATCTGTTGTTTCTTTTGACTGTCTTCTTCTAATCGGGCTTTATCCCGCTTGTAACGCGCCTCTTTGTCTGTACGCTCGGGATCGCTGGCCTTTGGGGGAACAGGAGTGGCGGTCGCATCTCGTTCTCTGCGGCGTTCTGCCCTTCGGGCCTCCCGGCGCTCATCTGCGTGCTTCCTATCTTCCTCAGGGGTTCGATGACTATCCCTTCGTGGAAGTCGTGAAGACTCTCTACTTCTGTGGTGTTCTCTTCCGCTCTCCCTCGGCGGATACCTATTCTCTTTCTCTGTCTGCTCGGGAGAAGCCATACTCTTGTGTCGACTTCGACGTTCTCTCCGAGCCTCCCGGTCTTCTGCTCTTCGCTTTTCATCCTCTGGTTGTGGGTAACTGTCCTTTCGGAAAGCTCGCAAAGACAATCTAGTACCATCGGGTCCCTTTGCACTCCTTCCTTGAGGATTGCCGATTTCTGTCTCTGTATAGGCAGGAGGTGGGGTTGGTTCTCTATGTCGACTTCGACGTTCTCTTCGAGCTCTCCGCTCTTCTCGCTCCTCCTTTGCTAGTTTGTCGTCTTCAGGACCTGCAGCAGCCTTTCGTGCGGCCCGTCTGGCCTCCCTAGCCTCCTTGAAATCTCTGTCCTCAGACTTATGTCCTTCCTGCTCTCCCTCACGTCTGTGTCGTCTATGTCGCCTTTCACGGCTCTTGTCTCGAGCATGGCTTTCGCCTCTGTCGCCTTCTTCATATCGACGCCGACGTTCGGCTCTCCGAGCATCACGCTCCTCTCTTGTCTCCTCCCTTGGCTCATCCTTGCGGTGACCCCTGCGGCGTTGATGACTAGATTTAGACTCACTTCGTAGTGACCGTGAATCCTCTTGTTCGATTAGATCATCTTTGATACGCCACCCCCACCACGAGGACCGGCGACCATCTCCTGTGAGACGCATGTCTTTGTCTGGACTCTTAGGGTCTTCGCTTTGTATAGGTGTAGGCCTAGGCCTTCTTGTGGGCTTGGGTGTGGCCCGGCCTGGTGCCTTGCCAATGTGTTGATTATAATCAAGGGTATTTTGGGAGATGACGCTGTCAGAGGAGTCACTGTCTGAAGAATCATCTGTGAAGACTTCCCAGTCTGACACGTCACGAGCGGGAGCGTCGGGTTTGGCGGCGCCTACTTTCACAGCCCCTTGGACTTGTCCAGCGCCTTGGCGGGGCATATCCTGTATATGTGTGTGAGTTTCACTGGCAAAAGGAATTGTGCTAGGGGGTTTACCAAGGTATAGTAGGTAGCTCAAGGGCAAGAGACAGATAGTGGATAGTGCAGAGTTTGGAGGAATTGACGGAATAGACGGGATAGACGCAGACGCGGACGCGGTTCGTGTTGACCCCTGAGGTTTGTTTTGGATTCCGATTTAACGCGAAATTACTCATTTAACTGTGGGGCGCTTGTCTAATTGTCTACCACCTATATCGTCACCATTAATTTCTTGACGTTCCAGCCACGAGGCAGATATCATTCGAAATTTGAGGCTTCCAGTGAAACAACTCTGAGTGATTAAGGTACTGAGTGATGAAGGCCTGTCCAGTATTTAAATTGAGGGGATAGTTGGCGAAAATTTAACGAAATAGCGGTGAAGCTGGGGCTCGAGTGACGTGTGACTTTGCTGTGGCTAATGTCGTGGCTAACAATGGAGATGAGATTGTTTGCTCCACCATAATTTCATACATCCTTGTCACCAACGCGTCCTACGCCTCCTCTCGGCCGAATGCACAACAACAGGCCCTTCCATGTCAAGTGTTGACTTAAATCCAGCTGCGGATAAGCTCTGCAGCATTAGCGACGTACCATTGGTTCGATTCAAAAATCATAGTTCACGATCCTCCAGGTGACTTTGATCAGGTGTCGATAAAAAATAGGTTGAGGGTGTTCCAAGATGGTGGGAGGTTGCAACCCCAAAGGAAATGAGCAATCAAGCAAGGTTCCGAAAAAGCCGCAAACTCCCGAGCCAAGACAATCACATGAACCAACTGGAAGACGTCACGTGGCAAATGAGTCACATAAATGACTACCCTGTATTGATGGATTATCATTGATCCGTTGTTCGTCGATCCTACTTCACCTTCATTTTAAACAGGAATGATATGGGCAAAGATTGAGATGTTGTACATAAGACTCGAATCGTGGCTTTAGCTTTTAATCGACGTTATCTGCAATGGTCTTACTTTGAGTAGCCTGGTATTGTCACTGTTGACCTTCAGTAGTGGCCATTCCAGGAAGCACGGACAGTGTCGCTCAGAGTTGGTTTTGGGAATTCGAAGAAGTAAACAATAACTACCCAGCAACGCATGATATTGGACGCAATATGCAAGCATATTTGATAACATAGTTCAATTTGCCACTCTCGTGTCTCAGTTTAATAATCTCCTGTTTCACGGTTTGCGCCACTGGGTGTTCAGTGAAGCTCGAGAAAAGCCGCAGGGTAGGTGAATGTTGGTAGCCGTTCAAGCCAAGACTGGTAGGTAGTCTTTCTCAAATACTTGCAGGATTCGATAAGCCACTCTGGGGCACTCTAGATTTCAAGTAGTCACACGGACACCCAGGCAGTGATTCATCTATTGATACGTTCCCATGACACTAGATAGTGCGTTGATTGTCTCAGATACCATCGAGACTCTCTCATCGAACGATCAGCTGGTACCGCTTCCGCAAAACCGCCGGTCTTTTGCTGTGCTTGTTCGACTTGGTGAGGTCTCATCATGCCGACACCTTCATTAGTAGGAAAAAAACTCAACCAATTTTTTCCTAATCGTCGAACCTTGACTTGTTGAAATTGAACATCTTAGGTCTGTAGGTTGGGGTGAGTGATTTATTAATGAGGGGTCCATATGAACCGTCACACGCCCGCGGTTTTTTATAGCGAACCAACTGCTTAGGCCCACAACACCAAGCTGGACTTGATTTAGCTCTACGATCCACGTTACGATATCTTCACCTTAGCACCCTACTGTGGGGGCCTTGTGAAGGCGACAATCTGGGGTTCAGAAAGTTTAAAGTCAACATAAAGCTGGCACAGAATCACATACAGTTTGATTTAAGCCTCATTTCAAGCATGCCTCGTTATCTAATATTCATATGTACGTAAACTGCCATGAAACTAGGTCTTTGACTTGTTGAAAGTTGGATAGAATAATAGTTACAGTGAAGCTAGCAGTGATTGTTTCAGAGTCTTAGGATAGATAACGTTCGCTCACAGCATCACCAGGCACCACCGCAAGATCGATTCAAGGGGACGGTCTAAGGGCGATTATATGACTTCAACGGCAACTCACAACTAGCTCTCGAACTTATAACGATACACAGGACAATTATCAACGTTCAAAGGTAAGTCAGATAACATTTATGCTAGTCTAGTAGATCGAAGCGAAAGTGTACAGTATTGTCAAAGATCCAAAGCAAAGCTCAGGAGAACCGAAGATCCTTTTCCAGCTTACACCATCCCCAGCTGAGAACACCTGAATTCTATCGGGGCAATGGCCTCATATCTTACGCCGCTTCATAGCTAGATGTTGCAAGGTCCAGGAAATAGTTGACTGCATTCAGGTTATAGTGCTCAAGAGGCTGGGGGCTGTTGACACCGATGGTCTCAAAAGAACATCCAGAGCTAAGGGTCTTTGAGGAACCAGAACTAGCATTGAATGCACTTGCGAAGCGCTCATCAATCCACGTCAACCATAGCTGCTGAGTGGCGTACAGAACCGGGAAATGGTTGGATCCTTTGACTTGGACGTAGTGAAGACCACGTTCGCCGAAATCCTCACACGTACGATTCACGTTCTTGGAGGTCAAAGCTGGTACAACTGCCTGGTCAGCGGTACCCTGGAGGACCAACATTGGTCCCTCGAAATCCTTTCCGCCAACACTCGTAAGATTCGCAAATTGATTAGCGGCGGTCGAATTCAGGAAGTCGTCCTTGAGAAGAGACAGGCCAGGCTTGCTAGCCATGAGGTCTTGAAACAATTGCGAGAATCCCCAGTTGCAGCTTGAGATATTACTCAGCAGCCCGTCGAAAGCCAGGCCCTCAGGAGTTAAGATGTCCGAGAGTGGGACATGAGGATAAATGCTGTTAACTGCTTGGGCAATCTCAAGGAGCGGTGTGTCGATGTTATAAATCTGAGATTGTTCAATTGCGTTGGTGATGGGAGCAGCAGCAATCGCGCCCATATAACCAGGGACCTGAGCCTCAAGTTGATTCTGAGCAGCAGCCCACGAAGCAGCACCACCTTGGGAATGACCGAAAACGACAAACTCCTCGGTCAACTCCTCAGGAAAGGCCGCATGAGCCGCTTCAGCTGCGTACAAGACGTCGTATCCTGTCGAAGGAGATGCGATATACTGATGAACGATGTCATTGCCGTCGAGATCCTTGGCTACACCCAAGCCCGCAAAATCAGAAGCAACTACAGCGTATCCTGCAAGAGCGAGCTCATAAGGTGCGCCATACTGATAGAAGAGATTCCTCATATGCGAGGGGGCACATTCAGCATAGACACCCGAAGTTCCGTGCGCCCAGGAAACAAGAGGTGCAGCTTTGGCAGCATTACGGTTGAGGTAGGGCCATAGGATGTAGGCCGACACAGCGACTAGAGTTCCGTTGAGAGTCTTGGATTGATAGATGAATCGAGATAGCGCGACTGCTGGTGGAAGTGTGTAGTTTGCAGTATCAGTGAAGTGCTCGACTTTGAGAATAGATCCTGGTTTGGCAGTGCTGGTATTTGAGGGGAGGTCTGTGTAGAAGGGATCTTGCAAGACGGATCCGGTGGCCCAGTTGGTTTGTTCGAAGCGGACTGCGATTTCAAGGTTGACGGCGATAGTCTTGGAGAGATTGAGTGAAGAAATTTGGTGCTCCGTCAACTCAAACTGCGAGGCAAAGGTGTCTGTCTGGGGTTTGAGCTGCTGAACATGGGGCGCTTGGCCATTTACAGCTACGACGATGGAAGCCGCAGCAATGAAGAAGAGTTTCATGGTTAAGAATGATGGGAAGATAGATGTAGATTATGTTGTTCTATTTCACCTTGAAGACTACGAGTACACATATATATAGGAAAGGGCTTGCTAGATTTCAAATCATTGTAATACTTTGCGCAGCTGCGTCGCTATCCTGAGAAACACCAAAGCCTGAAGATCTCCGAAACTAAACCTTACTACTAACTCCAATGCTACAATTAGGGCTGACTTACCCATGTTTGATGGCACCGGCGGAACGGTGGCATTGGTCTGGCCCACATAGTCCACGATGAGTTCATCTTGAGATACTAAAAGAGGTAAAATTGGAGGCTTCATCGCCACACTAAACTCTTGAGTCGGCTGCTTGAAACTAGATTGGTCCATTATCGCCGAGGGTTTCGCTAATCAGCCTCAACGCTGATTAGGTCAAGACCAGCAATTACTCGGCGATCTCTACTGAGCTCGGCGAAAATGACATAATGAGATGCCCCTTTGTCTGTATAAGCACTAACAAAGCCACCACTGTCTAGTTAGTTTAAGATGCCGTTCTATCCTGTCTAATTATCGCCGAAGAGCTCACCACCGAACGAGGTTCAATAAATTACCGAGTAATTGAAGATCGCCGAGATGATGCATCAACACCGCCGGAAGCACAGGAACCCTCGGTCACAGACGTCATGCATCACCTGTCATCAGAGAAAAGTCAAATGTAATACTGGCGAGCCTTGCGACCAGTGCATAAAACGTGGCCAAGCAACTCAATGCGTGTACAAACACGCGAGAGCTCCAGTGGACTCCCTCTCGGGTGAAGTTCAGCAATCCACGTCGTACCAGGATGCATTACAACTTGCATCTCATCATGAGAGGGACGTCCTATCACTCCCCATACCATCGGCAGACACTACTCCAGCAGCAGACAAGCAGGGGACTTCAGAAGTAACTCAGCGATCTGAGCCGACACTTCCAACGCATGATTGGACACGTGGTGATAATTTGCGCGGCAGAAGTCATTCTTCATGGGCCCTGAATTTGGTAAGACTTGATGACTGTGCCTTTTCCAACAATCGCTAATACAGTAATCTAGTTCAAGCCCCTTACTGCTCTCCTCGGCGATGTCAACCCACAGAGCGCATGGCGTAAAGATGGCATCTCGCTTCTCGACGTTGTCTACCAAGAATGGAGACGAAAGAAATTGCAAGCGAGAGACTCCATGGTCCCTGACAAACTCTCCGATGAACTCCCCCGGGCTGACATCGTCCGAGCCCTTGTCAAGAGATACTTTGAAACATTCCACACCATATTTCCTGTCTTGGATCAAGCTCATTTTACGAAAGACTTGGACTCCCTACTCACGGATTTATCCAACGCACCCTTCTACCTGCTTGTACAAGTGATGCTTGTCCTCGCCCTCGCCAATGGGACCTATCCACCAAATCAAGCACCGATTCCTCGGTCAAGGTCATTTGTGTGGATTGACTTGGCATCGTCTGTGCCTACGACCGCTCTCGAGTTGGACGAGTGCAGTATTGATACACTTCGTGTGATTGCTCTTCTAAACACGGCAAAACAAACGCTCAAGTTGAACGAGACTGCCGACTATGTTTATTCTGGCGCTGGAGTCCGGTTTGCCATGATGCTAGGCCTAAATCGCACCGACCTCGCCGATAAAGAACTGGCTTGCATATGGGACACGGTCCGAGAACTAGATCTTCACGCGAGCCTTGCCTGCGGTGCTGCTCCGACTATGGCACCTCAGAAGGAGTTGGACAACCCAACATCACTTCCGGCCAGCCAAGAAGACCACTCAAGTCAGGAGGGCAACCTATCAACCGAGGCTTTACTTGGAATGCTCAGAGAGTCACGAGCCACCAGAGTCAAAATTGCCATCCTTGTCAACACTGAACAACAAGTCAAGTTTCAAGACGTGATTGACCTAAGTCAAAAGCTCGCAAGCGAAATGGCGCCCGTCTCCAGCAACATAAATATTCCTGAGCAACAGCAGAGCTTTGCCTACAGATACGTCTCATTCGTGTACCAAAAATCCTTAGCAACTCTCCATCGACCCTTTGCAACCTTTCGCGACCCGGCATTTTACCTATCACGAGAGATAACGAGAAACCAGGCACAGAGTCACTACCGTCAAGTATGTGCAGCCTTCTGCGATGGTGGAAGCGAGGATCCATTTGCTGCTTTGATAGCTGGCAATGGGACAATGTTTCGCATCCAAGCCATCCAGTCAGCGCTATGGCTGTCCTTTGAGCTCTACCGCGAGGATGATTACGACATGTATGTCCCGGGTATTTCTGGAACAAGAGGAGCAGACAAAGCAACGATCGAGGCTTTGTTGCGTGAAGGTATTGTCTTTGCAGAAAAGGCGATCCGGACACATGAGCTTGCTGGGGCGGCATTTCTCGTGCCATCTCTAGTTTTGCATCATCGCGTGGCCGTACAACAGGGGCTGCTACCAGAATCTCAGCAATATCATGACATGATGAGCGATGCTGGCAAGAGGTTGAAAGATCAGCTCACCAATATCTTGACTTCAAATTGAGACATCGGATGACTCTTGGTATGGCATAGACTATTATCTCTGAGATGAACCGCTCTGAAGAATCTGACTTCACGATATTGCTAGATCAGGATATCCATATCGTAGACAATAAAATTATACACTGTATTCGCTTATGATTATTTGATGGCAATCGCCTCCCATTGATTTAGATTAAATCTGCACTGATCGAATGATTCCTTGTTGATTGCCAGGCTAGATAAGTAAATAGCCGAGTCAATCATAGCCTTCATACACTCAATATCTCGAAAAATAGACCAAGACCACACATCTACAAGACACATTTTTTTTGTGTTTTTTTAACTGTCTGATACCTTCAACCTTGAAGAACTGATCCACTTAGTTACGTGATTTATGGCAAGAACCCTGACGAGGCAGACTCTGTTCAGGGCTGAATCATGTAGTAATCGCAGTTAACAAATAAAGGCAACCGTCTGTGTAGATTTGCTAAGGGTAGCTTTTGAGTTTTGTACATGGAATGTTGATTTGGAGACCACTTTTCAAGACTGGAGGCGAGGTACATTTGAAGATGCGACCAGTACAAGTTGGGTAGCGCTGATGTGCGTATAGAGCACAGCATAATATGAGCATGCAGTGCACAAGATGCATAAATGCAGCGGACGACGGCGCCCAACCTTTTTGGGGGCTCCGCTTCTGCTCCCCACAGACAGTCACTATTCCTCAATAGGCACTTCCGGGAAACCCCAACCACCCCAACCATCACCAGCAATGACACTAATATCTCATCTCTATCTTTAAGCGAGGGAACGAAATTTGCACTGTAGATACTTGTACTCTTCTGCCGAGATTGAGGCTGTAGGCCGAAGCACTGCATGATCTTAGCCTGTTCTTTTGAGTAAGGCTGGTGGACACGCGATTGGTTCATCGGATGTAGCTGTGGCTGGCGTTGACCCTCGCGTGTTCCCACCTTAGCAGTTGAGTTAGTGTCAATGTACCTCTGCGGCGGATCATCATGTGCAAATACATAGCTTCTAGCGGAGCTGTCAGCAGACGGTCCTCGATATTGTTCTGCATCCAATCTGACAACCTGATGTGAATTTCTGTTTCCAATCACGCTTTAACCAACAGATCTCAAGTACGCGAGTAATCTCGCAGTAGCAAGAACTAGAAGAACTCATAAGCTAACTAAAATTAAACCACTTCTTGTATTCCTTCCGAGACTCATGATGAATTGCCAAGATAAGTCGTTGAAATATGCTACAGTATAGGGTAACCCTGCTGGCCGACATCTCAGTGAAGCCGAGGTTTAGCCTTGTTAGGTGGGGTAGGCGTCCTTATGTTTCGCGTCATCTTCGCGTTCTTGATGCTAGACGCGTTCAAAGATCCCAACTCCATTTCATGCCTTTTCAAGATCTCTGGTACCGACTTGACCAGTATAGCTTAACTCTGAAAGCAGAATTTGGTAGATGAGATATGCCGAGTTCCGCGTATGAGGATTTCGCTGACCCTTTGCATGATCTCTGGTACGGATTGCATCAATCAAATATCAGAAATGAAGGTGTTGTTGCGGCGCCACCTTACTGCATATCATGTGGCTTAATCCTTCAAGCAGGGCATCGCTTTAGCAATGTGAAGCTGACACAAGTCTTGATGATGTCGCTTCAGGTGATAGATACCCTGAGCACAAGACAACCGGAACTACCAGTTTACTCTAACAAAGAAAGACCAGCATTGTCGTAGCGGAGTGTAGTTTCTGTTCAAGGGCCCAGGAGGTAAACATCAATAGAGCCCCTCATTGATCTTAATGCTGATTAATCATTTTCATATACGGAGTAGCTCAACATCTATTCGAGAGTCTTAGGTCAGCACTAGACGGAGTAGACGCTGATCCTACGGAGTTCGGGCTTACCAAATTGACTATATATGGAGTAATATTGCCAAATTTCGGAACCATATTTCAGTAGTCCCTGCATTTTCTCATGACTGCCCACTCCACTTCTTTGGCCACACCTTTACCACTCAGGTTCATCAACAGTCTACTTCGTGTACTCTCAAATCCAACATGTCTACTAAGCAGAAGCCCTGGCTCCTCGTCTGCGCCTCGCCAGCGGCAGGCCACACAAACCCTGTGGTCAATATTGTTAGGGAACTTGTTCAACGCGGCTACGAGGTAGCATTCATTTCCGGCGAACAGTTTAAAGACGCTTTTCACAATGTTGGAGCCAAATCATATGGGGTTGTGCCCTCTATTGATGAAGCACTCCTCGCGGAGCGACTCAGCATCCCTGTAGGCATCGAGCGACTGCAGTTCGATATGAGGAAATTCTTCCTCAGCCCAATCGAATCAAGAAAACAAGCGCTGTACACGGCATTGGAGAAAATGCGCGAGCAGGCTCCAACACGCGAGATTGTGGTGGTTACTGAGTCGTGGTACATGGGTACTCTTCCTCTCTACTTTGGAGCTACACTTCCAAATGGATTTAGTCAACGCCCCCGGATAGTCAACATCCACGCCGCACCATATATGGTAACAAGCATTGATGCGGCTCCTTTCGGTCTGGCTCTTCCGCCGGATTCCTCAGAACAAGGTCGAGTCCGTAACCAGTCGCTCCATCAAGAAATGTTGAACGGACCTTGGAAAGAACTCATCGCGGAACAAGGCGACATTCTCGCTACTCTGGGCGCAACCGATTATAAGCCAGCTATGCTTTTCGATGTTTGGACAACTTCGCATGATGTGACGCTGCAAAT
>JAPERM010000190.1:0-20282 GCA_030411635.1 Fusarium sp. MBC 119
ATATATAGTTAAACACCTATGTCAGCAAATTTCTCTCTAACATCTAGGGAAATATTATAGAATAAGTGATTATCTATAAAGATTGCCGATCCTATATAATAGCCCCTTTTAATTGTAACTTAACTGGTAACAAGTAAGAGCTATAAGGTGGGATCCAGTCGGGGAATTCATGAGAGATCGTTAACAAATAACAATAAAGTAAAAAAGGTGCGGCATACGTGATAAAACCGGGAGGGTCGTAATAACTCTCTAACAGTAAGAATTATAACATTAGTAAGTATGCTTTGTTCGAGTAGTCGATATTGGTCTCAGCTGACTCAACACGATCCCCGCAAGTGCCAAAGAGACAATCCCATACTCGACTCTGCTTGCCATAATTATAGCTTTTTCTCCATCCATGTCGATGGTGTAAATCATGATCTTCAATAACTAGTTCCATACCAAGGCCCTCAAGCACCCAGCTCAATGGTGAGGGTGGAGCAGCATGAACCCGTACACCGCTATGCCCGAATAGCTCTGTATATACTACATATTGGTGGCATATCCACCATTCGTAGAATCCCAGTGGAAGGCAAATTGCCCGCAACGTCAGGTAGGTCAGGAGCGGCACAACAACCATATCAAAAAGCTCCTGGAAACTATCCGCGTAGGCTGATAAGTAGGGATTTGGGTGTTTGATCAGATGGTGAGTGCGGTGGTATTTCCAAAGAAGCGGTATTTCGTGTAAGCAACGATGATAACAATAATACCAGAAGTCAAGGACGATGGTATACAACCCAATTTCAAGGGTAAGCCATGCCCACCAAGTTCAATCGCACAACACCATTGCTGGGGACGTTTCGTGATTGTAAGACATGTAAATCGTCATGGTAATTCGGAATATAAGTGTTTTTAGCAATCCTGTGAATGCCGAGACTACTCCGAAGTCTGCAGTATTAGCACGGGACTTCCTATGTCCATCCAGATATCCATACTTACTCCCGAGGTAGCCCAGGTTAGCGACATGCCGCCACGCCAACAAAAGGTACCCCAGAAAGTAAATCATGAAAACAGCGGGTCTACTGAAGCCTTCCAATCCAGTATATGACAGCCAGACTTGGTGTAAAACTAGAGGCAGTAACGAATAGGACAGAATCCATACGTGTCCTCGCCAATTCCGAGCATACCGTATTCTGGGGTTTTTAGGGAAGATGGGTAGAGCAGGATCTTGCCTGATATGCCGGATGAAATTTCTCGAATTTATTTTGCTTCCCATTTTTATTTTTTCTATTGGGTATCTGCTGGGTTTGGTGATTGAGAAAGAGATTAAGAACTTCAACTTGCGAAAGTACGAGTCTGGATCCGTGGCCTGCTGACCCGAGGTATTGCTGATAAGTTTGCCTTGTCTTGACTGCAGTGTTGAAAGTGGAATATGTTGAAGACTGGGCCGAACAGCTGGTTTTTTTTGCTCTCTTAACACAAATAAATTGCCAGAATTGTCTCACATACTAGGGGCTCACCTTTGATATCGTGTCCTTAACAAGAATCCACTACTGATAGATTGTATGCCGTGTCTCACCTGGGGTTACTGCGTGCTCGCTAAACAGAGGCGCCAATATCAAAAGATTGAAAAAGGGAGAAGGAATCCATGTTTCGCCTGCCACTCCCTGTGTCATAACTGACCTGCTTTCTGTGTAGATCGCCTAGTCTATCCTAAACATGGCGCGGCGCTTCTATCACGTACTGTAATGAGGGTGTAACAATATGGCATGGTGTCGGCCGACTGAGGGATTCCTGTGCTTTCTGACCAGAATTTGACTAATTTCACTGTTTCAATACGGCTCGGCTATTCCTAAAGATCGACAATGTAGTCTTGTAACGAAGATGGAAGTCGCTCGTTATGTTACATACAGGACAGCTCAGTGGTGCGATATCCGTCCTGTCGATAGAAGGTGATCTGACATCGTAAACGAGTTGATAATACATATCGTCCTTTTTCGTGGCGGTTGGTAATGTAGGTGTTATGTGCCGAAATTGTGGCTGTTTAAAATTATATAAGAATGAGTGTTATATAGCAATTGAACCTTAGACATTGTACTTTTTTACAAGCTTGATTTTCACCTCGCCGTGTCCCTTATTCTCGCCCGCCCAGGCCTTCTTAGGATAACCTAGGACCCTATCATGACGGATTGAAATCTGCTCCGCCGTGGTCTCGTGGAGATTCAGGTCGTACGTAGTCGCGATTCTTGCAAAAACGAGATATAGCTCAGCGAAAGCCACGCTATATAAATATTTAGTATTAGCACATTTTTGTTGCGACACTTCTAGCCAATATGTTAAGACGCCATGCCAAGTGGAGGCATCACCACTTACTTCATTCCAATACATTGGCGGCTTCCCTTTGTGAAGCTGGTGAGATACTTGGCCAAGTGATTGTGCTTTTCGCCATCTCTGATCCAACGTTCGGGCTTAAATGAGTAAGGATCTGGAAAAACAGCACGGTCTGTGTGCATAAACAACGTGGATTGGCTTAATGGTGTCTAAAGAAGTTTGCCGTTAATAAGAAAAAAACTGGAACGCCTATGAGATTACGACTAAAAGGAAGCCGAACTCACCCCTGCTGGAATGGCCCATGTATCGTAATGAAGAATCTCCTCGGTGGCGATTCGTGGACGGCGAGAGATAGGTCCGAAAGAGAGTCTGAGAGCCTCGTGCACAACACCGCTCTCGTGCTCGGTTAGCACGACTTGCTTTTGAAAACTTATGACGCCACTTACAAGGTATTTCAGGTCTTCGAGCTTGGATAGAACATATGATTCTTCTTGCGGCGGTGGCAAAGTCTGTAGTTCTTGCCGCAAGCGATCGAGCATTAATTTGTCGTTGAGAAGGTAGAAGAATCCAACACGCAAAGCTCTAGATAATGTTTCAGTACCAGCACCAACAAATATAAGTGCCTCATCGAAAACGCGCTGTGGTGATCTCTCCTCGACCCTGATAGCAGTATTGTTTAGTAACATACTGATTATCGGCGCGGCCTCCTTCAAGTCTTCATCTTTACTAAGAAAATCGACTTTGTCGCGAAGCTGGTAGTAGAAAACCTTGGCAGCTGGACTCGAAGGGGATACCAGTCTGATGAATGGAATAGGTAACCTTCTTAAATAACTGAGAAGCCCTGGAATGAATCGGGCGAGGTGGTAAAAGTCGGTGAACTGTTTGAACAAGGCTGGAATAGGTGACTCAAAATCTTCGTGACCAACAAAGTCATAATGCTCTCCGAATAGTTGCTGTATAACGACGTCCCCTGCCAGTGATGAAAAGGCTTTGTTTAACACGATTGCTTTGTCAGTCCGCATAGCATTATCGAAACTCTTGAACAATCTGTCAATCCGCTCATTGATCATAGGCACCATAGCAGTCACTGATCGTTTTGAAAAATAAGGATTCAAGTACCCCCGACGAGTGCGATGGTGAAAATGATCAACAGTCGTCAAGGCAGCCATAGTCGCAGGGAACCCCGCTACAGTCCATACATCCTTATCTACCTTTCTACGTCCGCTTGCGTAAATCTTCTCGTAGTAATATGGATCTTTGATATGAAGTTCTCTGGCGTTGATACGAACAATCGGCCCTTCTCGACGTGTCAGTATGGTTCCCTTCGGGAAAACAGCATTTCCCTTCTTTGGAGTATATCTCCTTACCATATTTTTGATGCATCTTTTCAATTTGCCAAAGGTAGCGACCATCACGTATGACATCATGGTAAAACTCGTAAAAGCGCCAAACCGCCGCCCTCTTAGGGCCTGGAAAACAGCTCAGAGGATGTAAATAGAGGCTGTAGATGCAGTACCAAATACAGTAACAAAATAATACACCCACCGATATCCATAAGATGGAAGTCGGAGATATACCAGCAGTACAAGCGAGTAACACCATAATGATAACAATAGATCAAGTGAGGCGGTCTTCTTTTCTCGGTCTAGAATGGTATTCCTTTTGTCGGAGAGGAAAAGACCATCCAGCTTTTAATAACACTCGTCAATTTCAAATGACTGGTCTGTTCAATCAAATCTCTCAACGTGACTAGACCCCCTGCGTATACTGTTAGTAACGGGAACTTGAGATTGGCGTGCCATGCAGGGCGGTCGAAAATGGCAATCATGAAAGGCTGGAACATATGATGTCCCCCCTTCTCTCACTAGCTTGATATTACTTCAAAGCATGCCCTTGCTTCACATCCTGTCTTACTAACCTACACCAAAAAAAAGTTTGTACTAAATATATACACTTCGATCAATCTGCCATAGAAATAGTAAAGTCATTTATAAGGCATCCCTCGCCGAGTAACTTATCACTAAAAATACTAGATGTGACGATCTTGCATGTCCGCGATGAGTAACGCTTTACAAGCATCGATTCTACTCTCTTCGGTGCAAACGACCTGACGAGTTTACAGGAGTAAAGTCACAGTTGCTCGAACTCGGATTGCATATATGGCAACCTAAAACAAATACCAGAATGGCTCATATTTTGTTTCAGATATCAGGTTTCTTTGTGGTCAGTGACAGTGTGGCGCACGGCATAATGCAAGGCTTGAGTCTAGTGGATCCTAAATTGTATCTTGGAATGCATTACCCTATTTTATTTGCCACTTCAAGGTGAGACAGAAATGAAAAGGTAATTAGGCAGAAATTTGGGATCGGAGCAAGACAAGCCGAGACAAGAGCAGGAACAGAGTAAGCGATATATCAGAAGTTGATAGTTCGGTGGATGCGATTTATTTACAAAACCATTTTCCAGACTGTAAGTTTTCCCGGTCCCTTGATTCTACATGAGCAGGGTTAGTATTCAAAGATGTCTCACTACTGCACCTCGTCAGGCACTGGATTAGGGTACAGTCAACATGTTTGAGATATAGTCTGTGGGTTTTATGGCAGTACCTTGGCTCTCAAGTCAGTTGTCGGGAAACAGGAAGTCTTGAGTGTGGAATGCCGCTATAACAAACGTATGGTTCCTGGTACATCGTCCTACTTTCGGCACCACAAGTCATTTCGTCATATTTTGCAATTAAAAAGCTACAAGCTTACTTCGATCGGCACAGGACGGCATAGACTCGACAGTAAGACAAACTAGGATAGTATGAAACATGCTGAATCTGAGACTTGCAGAACAACAGATAAGCTGAGTGTCTGTCCCGTCAACTGGGTCAAACCTGCGCCCTTGTGCCGATCAAGTATGCAGAGCTAGTCAAAAACTCGGGCGGATGGCACATGTCCACTGAGGCATTGCCTGCTAAACACGCACGGAAGCGAAAGGCGATGGTGCCGCTTGGTCTGTACAGTGCGCTGTCCGGCAGCCACAGACTTGAAGTTCTCAAAATTCGGGCCGAAGATGCGTCTTGACACCCTTCGGCTTGGTTTTCGGACGTTAGTCTCAGTTGAGGGGTCGTCTTGGACCGACGCCGATATTTTTCCCGTCATTACAAGATTGCTGAGACCGTGGCCTTTCTTTGCATGCCTAGAAAGGCTGGACAGAAATTGGCAGACTCCTTGTAGAACTAGTTCATAGTTCTATCCGTGAGGGACTTCGCTACTATATCTTTCATAGCTATCGCTAAGATCTGGTTAATGAACAGTGCCTCTATGCGACTATATTCGTTCTCACCCTCACCATGTCCGAACCCGTCTCTGCATGTACCACGATGGATCCCGAGCGAGCACTTGTGCTTGAGGGAGAACATAAGAAGAGTCATATTCAAAGCTTGGCTTGGCGCGTCAACAGTGTCCAGCAACAGAATTGCAAACCACCAAGAGTACTGTTGAGCAACATCAACGGTATGCTCTATGCAGGTTAGTCTCTCGGTAGAACTGACGGTCGAAAGAAATTGCATACTGGGCAAGGGTAAAATGAAAGTGCGTCAGTAAAAGGTAGCTAACATAACACCCAGGCGAATGCTGTGCCTTGATGGGGCCATCTGGGAGTGGCAAAACCACACTTCTCAATACTCTGGCCAATCGACAGGTCAGGGGTCAAACGATCGATAGTAGCATTGTCGTGAACGGTGCCACCCTCAAACCATCAGACTTCCGCCGAATTAGCTGTTTTGTTGAGCATGAAGTGCCACTGATCGGAGGTCTCACTGTTTTTGAGACCATATCGTTTGCTTCCAAGCTTGCTAGTTCAACGTAAGAAGCTCTTTCCAACTTCCTTGACAGCGCTGGGAGAGATGTTATTAATCATTGAAATCCCTAGCGCAAAAAGTAAAGAACAACGTCTGAAGCAAATTCACAATGTGCTTCAATCTTTCGGTCTCACTCACGAAGCAAACACAATTATTCAGACACCATTCCGCATGGGAATTTCCCATGGACAAAAACGACGACTTGCAGTTTCGACGCAAATGGTCACAGCGCCAGATATAGTGTTTCTCGATGAGCCAACCTCAGGACTCGATTCCACGAGTGCTTATGAGGTGATCGACTACCTACAAAAGTCAGCAAAACGTCAAAATCTCATCGTCATCTGTTCCATACATCAACCATCTGTTTCAACTTTGGCACTTTTCAACAAGGCTTTATTCATCTCTCAAGGACAGCAGTGCTATTTCGGACCAATCGAGTGCATGAAAACCTATTTTCATAGTGTTGGGCTCGATATGGCAAGGCAGCACAATCCCGCAGAGTTCCTTCTCGACATAATTAACATGGACTTCACGCAGGATGGCAGTGCCGTAACTCGGCGAGCTAGCGATTTGCATTTCATTTGGCAATCTTCTTCCGCATGCACAGACCTTGAGAAGACCATCAGTGATGTTCGTGAGGCAGCCCAACCCCCAAGCATTGATGTTAGCGGGCTGCCTAGCATGCATAGACGGATTGTGGTCCTGCTACACCGCAGTTTCATCAAGGCATACCGGGATCCTCTAGCTTATGGCATTCGACTCGCTTTTTCAATAAGCTTTGCTTTCTTAATTGGAACCGTTTGGTACCATTTGAAACGTGACCAGGAGTCTATTGAGTCTGTGGTCACCGAAATTTACTTCGCGCCTTCATTCCTTTCCCTCGCAGCCATGATCTATGGCCCAGCCTTCATCGAAGACTATTCTTATTATCGCCAAGACGTTCAGAATGGCTTATATGGCCCTACAGAGTTTCTTATCTCGAACTTCATAGTCGGGACACCATTTCTGTTCTTCACTAGCCTCGTCTTCTCCATCATTTGCTATTGGCTCTCGCATCTTTTGAGTTCAAGCGCTGCCTTCTTCACGTGGGTCCTATGGATCTTCGCGACGACTCTGGTAGCTGAGTCTGTGGTTGTCCTTGCAGTATCTATTTTTCCGGATTTCATGTTTACCATCGCATTCTCATCCTTTGTTAACAGCATACTAATATGCACCCAAGGATTCTTTATCCCATATACCAGGCTGAACGTCTTCTATAGGTACGGGTTCTATTATTGGAATTACTTGTCCTATGCATTCCAAGGCTTGATGATGACCCAATTCAAGGGCGTGTCCTATAGCTGCAGTAATGATTGCAACTGTTTGTATTCGTCAGACTTAGCGTCACAATGTCAGGTTGCAGGGGAAGCTGTGTTAAAAAAGTATGGTTTGAATGGGACTGATGAGCTGGCAAAAAATATCGCTTTCGTCATGGCAATCATTATGGGGTTTCGAATTGCGACCTGGATAATACTGGAGATTAAAAGGAAGTGAGTGAGGGAGAGATGTCGAGGCTACAAAAGTCAAAAGCAGAATTACTACTCAAGTCAATCATAAATCAAATATCCGCAGGGATGGAATAAATTAGGAAGAAACGCAACCGTGTTCTTTTTTATTGTTGAAGCCAGCTTCTTTGCATTTATAAGTTGTAGAGCAAGCCTTCCGTAGTTAACTAGTAGAGGAAACGGGTTTGGACGATCTCTCAGCTTCCATATGCACATTTCCTAAGGCAGAGTCCACTATGTGAGACTACTCGGCCTCATAAATTGGGGGTTTCATACATTCTCTTTTATTTTGGTGTTGCCGGCATCTCTGAGTCCGTTGCGCTTTATTGCCTTTCCACGACGGATGGTTTCCCTAGCCTCCTAGCTTTACTTTTTCTCGAGCAATATTACATCCAGCCACATTATTCGGCTAAAAGCAAACTTGTATTTGTGAGATCAACAGGGCTGGGTTGGCCCGGCCAGTTTGAAGGTACATGATAAGTAACCTCAGATACCTTTTTGCATAATCTTATTGTTATACATCACACATCCAAATGTCCGTTCAATTCAAGGCCACCCAGCCACCCAGTCCGTGGATCACCATCCGTGCTGATCTGTCCATGGCACTCCCACAATGTTGTTAAGCACCTTTCAAAAATGGCTCATAATCACTAGAGATGATAGAAACGACAGCACAAGCCTTGAATTGAGTGTCGTACCATGATTACAGCTCAGGCCAAGAGACGCATTGTAATGCCTTGCACAAGTACATATGACTTGGGCAGACTGCTATATCATCCCACCGAGCTGGCATTGACGCATGCAGGATCGTGGTCGTCCTTGTCTAGGAACTCTCACACCAGAAACATGTGCAGTCACATTATCATTATATGTAATTCATTTTGTCATGAGATAAGGAGCACGAACTTATCGTCCGAATGGGCACCAGTACTAGGGCTATGTGATTGGAGTCGTCAAACCGAAATCATTTGGGCTGGGAGCCTTCTATGCTCGCAATATGTTTATCTGATATAGCCAGCCATCCTTATTTATCTTATCAGCCGCGGTCGTTCTCGCGCAAGACCGTGGGCAGAGAAGGCTCTTTGGGTGGTGCATGGATATTTACCAAGACATTGAGACCAATGAATTGTTTCAGCGTGAGAAAACTCGATGCTTAGCGACCGAGTGCTATGCTTGGTGAGGCTGCTTGGCCCGGATATGCGAGGGTCTTGGCCCGACTTGGCGTATCAGCGGGAGGCTTCGGTCTTCTTGGACACCACGATTGCCGGGTGGCGGACTTGTGTGACTCTTCGTTTACAGGCTCGTCTCCATAACGTGACAATGCGTGGCTCGCGGAAGGGTTGGTGTTCGTAAGTGTGACAAGGCGCTCGTATTACCGATCGAGTAATCCGCTTGGTGGGGGTTCAGTGAATAGTTTCAAGCCCACCATCCTCACTCTTGATTCGATTTCATGTTTTGCCAGGAGGCTATGATCGTCTTTTAGCTCAAGAGGATATGGAAGGTCGGCTCCTGTGTGGTAGTTGGTGAGGGATCGTCGTCCCAAGTACTGTTATGGAAGCTAGGTCAAGGCATCGCAATCATAGTAGGAGATGCACGTGGTCTTGCGAGCCGAGGTAAAGAGGTCAGAGACGAGGTCGGCGGGTAGCTCCGCGAGCCATCCCGTGCGACGCTTTCCAACTTCAGACGCCGTTGACGAGACACGACCGAAGAGAGAATTCGTGTTTCTTATATGACACAAGCATAGCTCTAACGCAAGAGTCGATATGGGTAGTGTCGGAAGGGTTGTTATTGGCATCTGGTCGCGGCAAGGCGGATTCTTCGATTCGTCGGTGCGCTCGCTTTGCAGTGGATTGGCTATGTCCACAGGATGATCTAACTTCTTACTTGCAGATAGGGCTGGCATTGAGGCTTGCTCTCGAACATTGCGGTTGGTGGGCCATGCTTTGTCGGCGCTGGGCCAAAAATGGCTTTGTGGAGGCTGATCTCACGAACGGTCTAGTGAGGAAAAGCGGATGTGTGGCAGTCGCAAGTGTCTGTCAACTGATTGAATGACCAAGTGTATCATATAGTTGTCGTGGAATATCAAGGGGATGGAAGTCGGGCGTGTGCTTGGGGGGGATTGTTGCTTGAGGATGAGAGAGATTATTGCTTGAAGAGGGAGACAATGCGTTTTGTTGGACTAAGCATCTTAAGCGAGTAGGTCAGTTCAGGCATCCTTGGCGGCAGGTGCAGTTGCTCCATCCTTTCAATTGAAGTGTGAGCCACTCTTAAGGTGACAGAGGTCGAGGCTCTGGCCAGGTACAGCTTTGGTAGTCCGCTTTGGCTCGACTTGTCAGGTCTAGGGTGGAGGATTGGTCAGGGCCCTGTAAATGTTCTGAAGTCTGAATGTTTCAGCATGTAATGCTCGGTAGAAGATGAACAATTGACGTTGAACCGGACCGAAGCATAGCAGATTGAAGGCCACTATGAGCAATGAGCAACAGGCAGGCTGGTAAGTCAAAGCGAGAGAATTGCTCAGCCAGGCTTCAAAACGTATCACGTGACTAAGCCTGCGACATAACACTCAACCATGGAGCTTATCTATCGGGAGAAGAGTTAAGATGACACTAGTCGCTTTAATCCTCTGGTTATAAATTCCTGGTTATAATTGTTCACAGCCGGTGTGCAAGAACTCAGGCTAACTTTCCCGACAGGTGATGAGGACGCCATAAAAATTGGTAGTTCACCGAGTACATGGCAATCCGGATTAGCACACCTTACAGTTCACTGATAGATAGATGACTAGGTACTATGAAGTAGATTTTTCAGTCGACTGAACGTATCATCTTCCTTGCGTGCTACAAGACCCCTGTTCAACGCTGTCGTTTACTGGCCTCAGCCACTTGACAGTACTGTTGACGAAAATAGACATAATACCACTTCATAGTAGCTACAGGCGCAATTTTCATATGGTTATTGCCATTTTGGTGCAGTTGCTTAAGTCTGCGCATGTAGGCTCGCCACACATCAAGTACGCAGCGTACCAAAATCAGGATTAAATAAGACAATTGATTGTAATCAAACTCAGGTATGCTCAATAGTACGTTAAGACTAATGTTTAGTATAGATAAAATCACATTGGTGGTCTGCGCACTCAATACCTTTGGTGCACTTGCCTACGTATGCGTTGATGGGCTTTGCAAACGTCGAGTACGCAGCATACCTGGATGAGCAATAAATAAAGAACCTCTAGTGCCAATGGGCTCTATTATGACCTTGGATATCTATGGAATTGTGTTTGACTCAATCCCTTCTCTATTGATGCTCTGCGTAGTCGGTATCCTTTGGTGCAGCTCCTTTCGTGTGTGCCCAAGGGCTTGGCATGGATCGACTACGCAGCCCACAGAGATGAGTGTCAAATGCCAAAACTAAATCTTACCCCGACTACAACATGGTATATATTAGTCATGAACTTAGTTTTATCATCACTTATGTCCGATTCATGCTCTGCGTAGGATTTATCCTTTCGTGTACTGCTCAAACGGGGGGGCATGTTGATAGAGTACGCAGGCACGAAAAACAGATATATTCTAAACAAATGACTTCACTTACGTTCTTCTACATCTTGAACAGCCTCTCTAAACAAGCAATAGTCAACACCTCTTGTGTTAACATCGGTGGCTTTGCCCGGGGATTGTCGGTCGTCATCACGGCACGACGGAAATGTGGGGCCGAGCTCGGCGTTCAGCACCGGCTGCCACGGAGCAGATACTGCACAAATTCTTGATGGGAGTCTAAGCTGCATCCAGTCTATTGATATTAGAAGTGAAGGAAAGGTTTCAAGCAGTCTTTTTTGTCGAAGGTGAATACTACATTAGCGTGCGTAGTCCGCGAAAAGCGCTACACGTGGTTCAGGGTAGGTGATCTAACCACTACACACGCTTTCAAAGCAATGAACTCAGCCAGAATTTGATGCTCTACAAGCTCCATAATGACTAAGATATCTAATGTATAGTTCTGCTCTGCTCAAGGTAAATACTGAGAGCGTGCGTAGTCTCAGAGCCTCTGGGTACAATTTCACTACCTAAAACATAACTAGAATAAATGGTGAGAGCAGCGGCATGGGAGACGAAACAGCCAGTGTTTTCCTGAACTTAAGTACTATGGTGGTACTCGAAGATAATGATAATTCGGGTAAAACAAGTGAATCCGATGTAAATGCATCGACCTTGTGAACGTTGGTGTTGGGGCTGAGATCATCCTCTTCACCCAATTCTCTTTCAGCCAACCAACATGTTTTTTCCATCCAACGCTCAAACTCATGACTGAATTCCCCGTGAGTCAAGTGTTCAGTTTTCATACCCCTAGAGGCCAAGGTTTAGATGGCGTCACAACTATAATGTCTGCCGGCAAATATATCACGGCTCCCATTACCGTAGCAGCCTTTCTAATCACGATAAGTCGCGGAATAGAAGCCAAAGTCCACTTGTGCTACCAGAGAGTCATTCTTAATTCGTAAACCTTCTAGCTGTATTTATATCTGGCTTTCTTCCCTATCAACACTGCTGTCCGCGGACTCCGCCTCACTTATCAACCCTTCAGCCCTGAAGGCTGGAACCGGGGCGACGATCCAACAGAGATACTATCTCGATAAATACTACTTTACATCAACCAGATGGCGGAAAGTGAAAGTTTCATTGCCCTCAGTAAGTCGATAGTCTACTGGTACCGAGCAGCCGGCCCGAGTCTCGGTGCCGCAAGTGGGACTATGGGCCGAACCAAGAGCCAGCAGTCGCCGTTGAGAAGGACAAGGTGATTATAGGTGCGAACTGCTTGGGTAATCTCAAATCTTACTTGTTTATCAACAAGAACCTCACATAAAAAATGTGGAAGACTTTTTCTAAATCGGTCAGTGCTGGAGAACAATGTCACCGTCTGTCACAGTGGTTTAACACCCTCGCTGAGTTCCACTTAACATCATTGGCTAGCATTACAGATGCAAGATAATGCAATCTTCAATATATTTACGAGGGATCATACGTTTGCTACAACTCTTTTTGTTCCTCTTTCTCGATATGCCATTTTTCGTGTCAGATGAGTGTCGCAAACACCCACCACCAGCACACAGTCAGCAGCTGGGTCCTCTCGATTGAAAATCCACTTCTCCAATGACATCACCATTTGAAAATCCAAGACGATTTTTTTAAACCTGACTCCTCTGCCGTAGTTATCAGTAGGGGTCTTACAGAATGCTATGGAACCCTCGCCCTTTATCTCAACAGTAGAGTAACCCAGACCGACACCTCCTAGGATAACTTATCTTAGTTGCCGGGAATGACTATTGAGTATTGGATGACAGATAATGGCACTATTGTAGACTCGCCAACGTCGGTACTGATACTGACCATGTTCCTACGAGTGACGACTGGTGATCCAGGCACATGCTATCAATGAATTCAGTCCTACGCTGTTCAGGCCTGATCACGGGGCTCACCATGGTATCTATCCACCACTGGCCAGAAAAGAGTATTGTTGTCAAAAAGAAGAATGGCTTACGATACGCAAGTGTTCGTCGGCTTGGTATTTCGCTGCTGGTAAATAAACTTTGTCGCTCTACTCGGTTTTATCGACGTGAGCTCTGAATAGTGACCTCGACAAGCTGCGACAATATGGATGGCTTCCGTTCAGAACTCTCGACCACAAAATGATCGTAAATTCCCGCGCAGAGCCGTGATAGTCACGCTGTCACGGCACCTCTTCCTCATAACTTGGGTGTCGAGATAAGTAATTACAATGATTCGAAGAACAGTATATCAGATAAGCGAATTAGACGGCGCCATTAGCGGGTGCTAGCGGTCTGATTGTCGAATTCGCTAAGAATAAGCTGATAGGCACCCAAATATTCGATGGGATGTGGGTCCGACAAGAGCGCTATGCGGGACTACCGTAGTAGATTCACGCAATGCTTTTAAAGGTTTTGGGAGAGGAGAGCGTCGTGTAGAGCTCGACAGCTCGAGTCGCACACCATGAGAACGAGCACTGTAAACATCGAGCAAAAATCCAGGCGGTGGGTGAGGCGGAGCTGGCATGTGGCGAACAGGTGTCGGCGTCGTATTTGGAGTCTTAAGATCGCTTGCGATACAGCTCGATGAGATTGTTAACGGAGCTGAACTTTCCGTAAATTCCCACCAAGCAAACGCTATATTCGATCAAGCCCCAAAGGTATCTCTTATCGAGGGTAGTCGGCTGACATCTCGAGAATATCTAGGTTTCCCAGAGCTGTGATGCTGCCCTTCTGCACACGAGACCACCAATTCGAGTGAGCGAACTAGGCGCCGGCGACAGGTTTGGCTAACATCTCGGTTGAAACTTTCGAACGGCGAGCAGGTGTCAGGAGAAATCTTGAAATATACGATCCCACGAAGGGGCCGGAAGTCAACTAGATAGCTCCTGGAGACCCGATCAGGGTGTGGCTCGAAAAGACGGTCCACATCTCCATGAGTATCTGCAGAACACTTCCAACAAAACCAGTGGGTGCATTTTTCAATGCTATCTCTCCACTTGTATCACAATGCCCTAAATACAACATGCAATTCAAAAGCCCCTGATCAGCACCCAAGGTACGATTCCCTGTGTAATGGTGACCAAGCAAACAATCCATGTGCATGTGGACAGAAGCCGTTCCGGGCGACAGACCAGTGAGTACCAAGAGCAAGTGCTCTCAGAAAGAATTCATGGGTGGTCATATCACTGCTCAGAGATATCCGTACTCCATGTCCCAGCTCTGCCAATGGAGTCGATGAGATGCTTGGAGTGTAGAGACGACGTAGTGGGAACGCGCGGAGGGCTTTGTCTAAGGATCGATCCGGCTCGGTCGCTGTGAACTCGGTCGAGGGGAGGAAACGCTTTAAATCAGGGGCTCCTCATCGTCATTATTGGCGTCAGCATTGAGCTCAATGAGGTATTGTGACTTTGTGGCGCATGATGTGGTAAGAGCGTTTTTACGATGGTGGTTGAGTGGAATGGCATACTTAAAAAAGTTTATGTTATCTTAAAGGTCATCTAGATTAATATTATAAAAACTTAGATTTATTGCCTCCTCGCTGTTATTTTATTTATAGCTTATATAAGTATAATATATTAGTTTCAAATGTATGCCTTGAAGAAATATCCTATTAGGTTTCTTAGCTTATAAATAAATATAGTGAATTAATATATATAAATGCCTAGTCTAGGTGTTTTACTAGGGCTATATGAAATGCATTTAGCATGCTGCTAAGCTTTATACTTAATATAGGTGGACTACCCTTAACTCATAGCCCTACTGATTTCATAGCTAAAAAGGACTTCGCATACGCACTAACAATGTCAAACAGTGCAATAAATCTCAGAGGTACTCTTAAGTAAGATTAAAGTAGTATTGTAAGAGATTTAATATAGTCCTGAGAGAGAGTCTTGTATTATAGCTTATTAACTTACTCTTTACTCTATCGTTCTTAGAAAGAAGCACTTACTATCTTGAAGAGCTACAGCGACCTTGAAATAGCTTAGATATACATTATAGAAATATCACTCTTAAGTATCTATATTATACTATTTAGCTGCCCAATCATCCAATTCGACAAGACCCTCGACTTCCTCTCTTCTTGACTTTCCTTGCCACATCCCTCCCACCTTAATCCGTACTCTCCCACATCTCCATTGTCGTCATTACCAAACGGAATAATGCCACTGGAGGTTTTCAAGACCACGCCGATTTCTCTCATTGCTTCTTCATCATGGTCCAAGTAGAAGAGTCTCCTTGCATCGTCCAAAATTCTCTCCATTGTGGGTATCCATCGTTTATGCCAGTACTCTGCAACAACACCGTACTCGATCCCTGGCTGCCGGTCAGGATCGTTATCGTAAGTACCACTGCCTTCGTCAATCACTGTTATTTGACTCTTGACGCCAAAGTGCTCCTTCGATATTACTTGTTTGAGCCCAGGAGAGAAGGACGAGATTGCTCCTGACGTCACTTCGTCCAATGCAGTTGTCCTGTAACTATCTTGAGTGTCTAGCTCGAATTGAATGTCGTCCGGGAAGAGCTCCGTAACATGATCATCGCTGGGCCTATTAGGGCATATATGGTTCATCTCGAGTACCGAAAATGTCACTTGGCGAACCATGGCAACATGTTGATCAGGCGTGAGCAAGCGGCCATATTTGCTCACATATGATAAAACGTCATTGGTATACCCCGAAAGGGTACGATGTTCTCGCGACGTGGCTTTTTCGTATCTATATGGCAGCCACTTTATTCGCTGAATGAACGGGGTGCAAAAGCCAAGTGAGCATGGACAGTGACACTCCATGACCGAGTGTGTGGTTGAAAGCCAATGTTCAAGCTGATCAATTTCTTTTTCAAATAACGAACAGTTGATCATTGACCAACACCCCATCCTGTCTGCGAAGATAGAAGTTGAATCCTCAGACTCCTGGATTCCATTTTCTGTCCTCATTATTGGTATAGCATGATCTCGAAGCCATAATAGGTAGTCGGGGTTGGTTAGGAAATCGGTTCTTCGAGATATCTGGTAACTCAAGGGCAGTACTCGGGAAGTAGGAAAATGAGCTGTGTCAAGGTCAAACTCTCGAAAGCCCAAGTCGAAATAAACCTTAGCATCGAATCCTTCGACCAAATCGTGATATATTGGACGGAAGACGTAGTTGCTTTTGATTCTCTCATCGATATCCCCAGGGAAGAACGTTGAAAGTCTGCCAAACTTAATGGCTCTTATTCGACGAAGTGTCCTATCCACTTCTATAGCATGGAGGTCAAGCTCGTTGGGCTGGACTGATTGAAACTGACTAAAAGCCGATGTTGACAGGGTGTTATAAGCCAGCCGTCTTAGTTCCCGGCGGCGAAGACGTAGCTGCTCTGCCACGAGTACCCTGCAATGGGTGGTAGTGTTACGTAAAACGCTGCCTTGCCTTGTCCAGAAATCGTGATGAGGTACGATAGGGCAGCCTGCTTCCAGTAGAACACGAATGATCGAGGTGCAAAAGCAATCCGTGGCTTGGGATGATGGTTCGATATTACACTTTCCTCTACTAAGGACCATGGCAAAACCAAGCAAGGTATGCCCTTGATTATCCTTTTGGGTCCATGTGGACGGCGTAGCGTGCTGTATTAAAAAGCTGAGTATCTTTGATTTATCAGCAGCCACATGGAACGCTGTCTGTCCGTAGATATTCTTGTCTTGAATAATAGCAGGAGTGTCTGCAATTAGTTGCTCCACTTCCCATAAATCATTCTTAAGGATCGCCGTTATTAAGGGTCCATGGAACACTACGAGATCCAATATTAGCTTCATGCTGTAATATATAGAAAGGCCAAACCTTGTTTCTGGGTGCCATACATTCTGCATTTCCTTGTTGTCGAGCAGAGTTCTCGAGAATATTCGGAAGCAAGCCTCTCCTCCAATTTTCATCGTCGTTGCAAAGCTGTGGTATATTCGTGTTGAGTCCCAAATCTACTTCGTCTGTGTGAAATGCGGCCTGAAGCGAGGCCGGTAGAATGACTCCGTACGCCGCCAAATGCAATGGGAGACTTGTCTTATTGTTAGATATTAGAATGCAAGGTTGGTCATATAGGTGGTGCTTACTGTCCCTGGCGATTACGAGTTGACAGCGAAGATCCTGCCAAGACGACGTAGTTCACCAGTTCTTCCATAGCTGGGAGACACCGAGCCAATATGTTTGTTTGCGGGCGAATGTTGTGTCTAATTTGCATGCATTCGAACCACAAATGTACCTCGCGCTATCGGTCAGTCTCTAGATCTGTACCGCAATGAAATACATTTCACTCACTAGGTTGGCGACTTCGTGGAGGAGAGAGTTATTCTCTGAGTCAACTTCCAATGGGCTTGCCTTTCTGCAGTTGAAAAATAGCCGGAGCTTGGAAAGGATTACCCTAAATATAGCTTCTGTTGCCGCAGCGGGCTCGAGTCGACCAAAGGCCACAGCAATACAATAGCGCCCGTAGGATAAGAGATGCCATGCCCGTGCGTGCTGACTATCAACGATAGGCATAAAAGCGATTCCTGGGCTTATGCTGAACCCGCCTGCACCCTTCTTTGTATAGAAGGACAGTTGCAAAGCTCCCTTAATGAGCGCATTGGAAAAAGCAACACGCAGACCTTGAGATCTCGCAAATTCTGATATGGGTGGGTAAAACTTGCAGCTTCTTTCGTGCTTGATGACTGTGCTGCTCTCATTAAAGAAATATAAAGGCCCATAAGATCCCCCTCGGTATGCCCCTAATCTTTGACTACGACAGGAACATACTGCGCCAGAACGAGAGAGTCTAGTGGGCGGACTTGGTCTTGCTGTCAGAGAAAGGCCTGTGGATTCTGCACCCGGGTCGCTGATTCCCATGGTCATGATCAGCTTGTTCGTCGCTTCAGAGCGTTCACGTGCCGCTGCATCAGCCTGTCGTATGGCTAGCTGAATCTGCTCCATATGCGATTGAATTGCGCTATTGATATATGGATTTATCGCGTCTACCGAACTCTGCAGGATAGGGAGTGCTGCGCTGACCTCCTCTGCTAGAGACCTAGAACCCTGTGTAGTCGCAGCTAGACTTGAAATTAGGCCCGATGTCCGTTGGAGCGATGACAGCACTTCAAGTGACCTGCTTCGTGCCGAGAGCCCGATGTCTCTTTAGACGATTAGCCACAACAGTCAGGTCATAATTCCTTGACTACTCACATTTGGAGCTTCTGAATAGCGAGCTGAAGCGGTAAGCAGATGGCGTCTAGCGTGGTCTGGAGTTTTAAAACTTGTGATTTTCGTAAGGGGTAGGAGAATTTCGAAAGCTTTGCTTTGGTCTTGACTAGAGTGCTGGCACTCGGTGCGATGGGGTAGTTAAGCTTTCGTTCCAGTTCCTGTAACTCTTTCAATGCAGATTTGGACGCTGCCAAAAAGTTGCTAGCCCCAGCAGCTGAAGCGAGGATCTGGGGGTCAAGTTGACTCTCATTTAATAATACCTCGAGGTCCCTAAAGATATCCTCCATAGCCCGAGTTTGGCGAGCTAGGCGGCTGACATCTTCTCCGTAGTCATTAAGGCTCCCAAAATAGGATGACAAACCAGAACAGACCTTAATACCTAGAGGGATGATAGCAAGAGCTAGCTCAGCAGTCATGTTGCGATCAGTGTGGGATCAATCTCAGTGTGGTGTTTCCATACAAGTTGAAAGGACGAAACATGATCTGGTCGTAGATAGGACCGCAGACTGTTATAACATAGATGCCAGTTCTTCAAAATCAGCCTACCAATGAATTTCTGACACACCCTCAAAGGAACACAGCCACCACAAGATGCAGCCAGCTTATCAGTACGCACCACTGCCACATTGTTAATCATTCACGAAAAAAACGCCTGGTATTGTGCCTTGCTAAGTGACGTAGTTGTTTGAGGGGCGAGGCTCAATTCACCCTGCTACTGCTGCGCTCCAACAAGAGACGGGCATTCTGGAGACAGCGACCGGCCTGAAGGACGCTAGCAACCAGACCCAAATTATACACTTGAGTAATTGCTTATTCTCAAAGTTGGACCCTCTTTTGTGCCACTGCGCCTCGCATTGAGGACGTCATCCTATGCGGTCATATTGGCACGGACATAAGCAATTTCGCCGCAGTTACGTGGATGCTTCCAAATGATCGAACGATCTGGGGGGAGCGATTTCCAGATGGAAGCAAGCGGTAAAACGGGCCTTCATGTGTGGGATAGTATTGATTTTGGCCCATAGCCAAAATTGATATAATTTGCAGTGATGGGGAAATTTGTGATAGCCTCATGACCTGTTTATTTCACCTGCCCTATACTCTCGACGCCCAGGCCACTAGCGCCTGGTAAAGCTTGAGTCAAGCAGGGGCCTTTTTGTCAAGCAGTGGGGGTTTACATTACGACCTTAGGTGGTCTAGCGACAGATCAACCGTCGAGTCAAGCTCATTGACCGTCCATCGGTCACTCGAATATGTTGGAACAGGAGTGCGATTGATGCGGGTGTTCAAGGTATCCAAGGCTGCTTGTACTCGTGCCAAGCATCGTGAGAGTGAGTCAGCGCGCGCATTATTGCGAGATTGATACAGCCGCGTCATGTATGACGTGATGCTATAGCAGCTGGGTGGCCATGGCAAACTCGTTATGTAAACTAATGCTTGTTCCCGAGGCAAAGGAATGCTCGAGCCTCTTTGGGAAAAATTAATTCCCAAGCCGAAAGTTCCAATTTTTCTAGATTTAGACGCCTGAGATCGTAACGTCGGCCTGGCGGCGGAACGAACCGCCGCTAGGTCCGGCTTGTCCTGATTTGTTACTGCTCATTTTAGCCATGCCCTGATCGCTCGTCCATCTCAGCATCGTCCCCCCTTGTAGTTGGGCTAGACCAGACTTGGCTTGCAGGGTGGGAGAGAGGGCGCTGACGAGGGGCAAGCTCTAGTGGACCTGTTGCCCTGTCGTTGAGTATGATATCTTGCCTCGCTGTGAGCTTCTTTCCAGGGTAGCGCAATTTGTGCACTAGACTCTGATTCCCGTTGCTCCAGGCAAGATTTAAAGCAAG